>JABUQX010034168.1:0-16862 GCA_015478945.1 Trachelipus rathkii
AAAGAGAGAGATATCCCGAAAAGAAACGTACTCTCTTCAACGTTCCCTCAAGATGGACCATACGTCAAAACCACACATTACCTTGACCTTTTCAAAACTTTATATATTATTATATATATAGTAGTGATTTACTATATATGATATGATAATTTGTTTATTATATATATTAACGATATATAAGTTATGTTGGCTGGTGACTATATATATGGTTGTATTTATGGCGTTATATTATATATATATATATAATATATATATATATATCATATATATAATATATATATATATATATTTATCAAAAATCTTCAGGGAAAATTTTATAAAATATAAATCATTTTAATCCTAAGTTATATATCTATCTTACTATATAAGTAAATTGAACAATATATATATATATATATATATATATATTATATATTATATATTATATAATATATATATATATATATATATTTATATATATACTAGCCCAAAAATGCATTTGCCCTAATAGAATTTCAATTTTTTATTTTGTATAAAATAATTATTTACTTTTATAATTGTGTTCAAACTTTTTAATTCCAAATTATTTCTTTGCAACTAAATTATTAAGCCTTATGAACGAGAATAAATAGAATCTTCGACATAATCAATATCCCCTTCCAATCTCCTCTCTCATCTCTCTCTCTCTCTTTTCTCTCCTCTCTTCTCTCCTTCTCTCTTCTTCTCTTTTCTTCTCTCTCCCTCTCTCTCTTCTTCTCTCTGTCTCTCTCTCTCTCTCTTCTCTCTCTCTCTTCTCTCTCCTCATCTCTCTCTCTCTTTTCTCTTCTTCTTCTCTCCTCTCTTCTCTCTCTCTTCATCAGAAGTTTCAATCGTCTACATCTGACACTACTTATCTATCCCTGTCTGTCTCTCAATCAATCTCATCTCAATCTCTTTCTCATCACTCATGCCCATCCTCTCTCTCTTTCTCTCTCTCTCTCTCTCCCTCTCTCTCTCTCTCTCTCTTCCTCCTTCTCTCTCTCTTTTCCGTTCCTTCTCTCTCTCTCTCATCTCTCTTCTCTCTCTCGTCTCTCTCTCGTCTCTCGTCCTTCTCCTTCTCTCCTCCTCTTCTCCCCTCTCTCATCTCTCTCCGTCTCTCTCCTCTCCGCCTCACACACTACTCTCTCCTGTCCTCCTTCTCAGTCTCTCTCGCTCCCTTCGTTCTCTCTCTTCTCTCCTCTTCTTCTCTCTTCCTCTTCTCTCTCTCTCTCTCCCTCTCTCTTCATCTATCTCTCTCTCTCTATTATATATATATATATATAGTATATATATATATGACTATATAATATATAATATATATATTATATATAATGATATATTATATATAATATATTTATGATATATATTATTAGAAAATGAAGTTTTCTTTCATTTGTAAATCCAGCACATTATTAAAGGACCGCATCCGCGGCTCTTGCCTTCTGCGCGGATGTTTATTGCCGAGATTTGAAAGAAATTTATAATAAAATACTCAGATGATCTGATGCAAACTGTAAATTGAGGGACATTGGGACTCTACTCCAATTTTTATTTGTTGGTCTGGTATATGATGACTCTTGATCCTCAACAGCATGAAGTTTCATAAATAATTTGAGTCAACAGAGTCACACGGAGATTAGGGATGGCCAAAAAATATCGCGCTTATACAGTTTCTGTCTCCGATGTATATACCATTAATATCTCAACGCTAAAGAAGCATTTTGAAACATTTCAAAATGTAAAATCGATAACGGTTTGAAAAGAATCAAAAATGTAATAAAACTAGAGCTAGAAAACAAAAAAAAACGCTTTTGCCTTGGCCGTGGAACTATTAAATTTGACCGCTTAATAACTATTTCAACTTACCTTAGATCCAAGTTAAAATAGGCAAGTTTTTTTTTTTTTGTAGCATCAATATTCGAACAAGCTTTAATCGTTCGCTTTGTGCTGTAGTTTGAAAAAAATTTCAATCTCGAGAAAGTCCTATATTGCCACCTATTAAAAAAAGGAAAAAACGAAATCTACAGAACCAACCTTCTATCAAGTAAATCAATAACAGATTCACTGGAAGAATTTCTACAGTCCGTAGTGATGAAGAAACACACGCATTACCAAGATGTAGTGCAAGATGATTCGATCTTCAAGAAAAACGATCATCAAGAAAAACGGCTAGATACAAATAATGATAATATCAGTTGGTGGAAAAGTTTAAAGCAAATGTTAATCCACGTTGAGTAAGAACTTGCAGGAAATACATTACCTGTCCTTCAACTAAGTGTTCCAAGTGAAGAGTATTTACAATTCTGGGCTAAATTATAATGTGAAGGATTTAAAAACCATATGTCTCAACAGGAAAAAGCATAAAAATTGGTTGCTTCGTCCTAAGCACAACCTTCCTATATTTGAATTTCAATACTATAGTGGCAAAAAATATATAATCCATTGTAAAGTCTCTCTTTCATTAAGTCGGAGGTTGGGAAAGAGAGTTGTGGGTTGCATGTGAGTTGGGGTCCCCGTCTCGCACCCTGGTAACATTATATTAATAGATTGTGGCTAAACTAATATATATATATATATATATATATATTATTATATATATATATATATATATATATATATATATATATATATATAATTATATATATATAACTATATATATATATAATATATATAATATAATAGTATCAAACATCCGCAATCCGCGTTAAAATCAAACATCCGCGTCCGCATCCGCGGATGCGAAAAAATGACATCTGCTGCATCACTAATATATATAGTAAATATATATTATATATATATATTATATATAATATATATATATATCTATATATATATATATATATATATATATATTATATATATATATATATATATTATCATTCAGGATGATTCAAAACCTCTGCGACAAGCTCGGAGGGCTGATAGAGCAAACGATAAAGAACATTTATTGTTAAATAGCCTATGTTGTATGACGCTTCGTTTTCAAAGTTTACGGGATGATGTATAGTAAACACCGTGATGTTGTTGACTCTGTCGTTACTACTTCGTAAACCGAGATTTTTGCGGGTGATTCTAATGTTATGTTTGGTGTATTGCTAAACATCTGTGTATCCGAGGGTTGATTAGAGGTAACAACAACAATGGAGTAATCTTTGCTAAAAAAGGTATTGTGTTTCGAACGCGAGGTTGTAAACAAAGCAAAAGGTAGCTTTGTTATGAAAAATGATTTATTGGGAAATTAACAGTAGGTACTCAAAGTATCTGCCCTGAACCTGATTACATTCGTTACATTCAGCACGTACCCATGCCTGTCGGACGCACTCTACCCGGCATGCCTCACTTGTGTCTGATTTGAATCAACAAACGCAGTGAATATGTCGCGTTGAAATCCAGTCTCTCTTTTGTTGACTTGGGTTAATGTACACAACAACTTCACATGCCCCCTAATAGAAAATTAATCTGGGGCGTGAGGTCGGGCAATCTTGCAAGGCCACGCAACCGGTCCCCCTCTCCCTCCCTATCCATTTATCAGTGTAGACTCAGATGCGCCCGTACTTGGTGGCTGAAGTGCGGTGGAGCAACATCATGTTGGAACCACATGTCTTCTGGGAGTCGCAGGGTATGTCGTCCCATTGAGCTGCGAGCGTGTTCTGGAGTAGTGGCATCAGGTACTAGATTCCAACATCCAAGGTGTGGAATGATTGACAATGTCCCAGCAGAATGAATCCCAAAGATTCCACCACCCCAGATTTTAACTGTAAATTTCTGCCCTGGTGAACTCTTTCTGATGAACTTGCGTGCAGATTGTCGCTCGTCCACATGTGACTGTTTCCTGCTGGTGAAGTATGCCATCACGTGTGAAGCACGGAGTTGTGGCTCATTGGTAAAGCAAGGACATGTGCAGGAAAGGCAGGTTTATCGATGCTCCGTTGCAGGGATAACCACTCGGGGCATAATCGAACACGTACGGGGTGGCGAAGTTCGTTTGGCACATCAATTTGGTATCTTTCCTGGTAGGTGGTATGCGATATGGAGGCTTTGCCCTTGCAAGGACCCGAACAACCACAGACGATGATTTTGACCCAATGGGCATGGGCTAATTTGGCGCGTGTTGCTAGTCGACGGCGTTGCGACTCTCTCAAGCACCTCTCCTTCAAACGCAGAGGTCCCGTATTACGCGGTCTTCCAATTCCAATGCCACCGGGGGACTAATGATCCCATTATTCGGAAGGGTGCTGACTGATATGGCGAGCAAAAACTTGTTTTGGGTGGGGTGATTTATGTGTGGAAACCGTTTCCGGTACATGAGGTGCACTCTTCGTCCATTCCGTTTCGCGCGCACCGTAACACTTATCATGTCGGTTAAATACTCGGGAAGTCAGTGTAAGTGAATCCGATATCGTAATCGAATTGCCCTACACTGTACTGAATCAACGATGAAGTGGGCAAGGTAAAGGTATTGCCACGTGTTTTTCGAAGCCGTTAAGTCCTACACACAATGTACGCACGCACAGACACATTAAATTGAGTACTAAGATCGTTCGGTAACCTCATGCGACCGTCCACACAACATAAACTAGTTTTACCTTCAAGGCGTCCCGTAACTATTGAACGAGCGTCATACAAACATTGGTTTTTTACAACAAAAATTTCCTTATCGTTGTGCTCGTATCAGCCCTCCGAGTTTGTCGCAGAGGTTTTGAATCACCCTGTATATATATATATATATATATATATATATATATATATATATAATATATTATATATATATATATATAATATATTTATATAATATATATATATATATAATATATTATATATATATATTATTATATATATATATATATATATATGAATCCGTGAAAAGAAATTGAAGCCTCCTATAGGCTTAAACGAAAACTATTGAGACATTCATCGAGGAACTGCTGACCAGCCTGTGCAATATATTCACGGTGAACGCTAAGCATGCACAAAAAGCTAAGCCGTTCATTACCCATAGTACTTCTTAGCCACGTTTTGAAACACTCTTTAAATAAGCTGCGATTCTCTCGACAACATTCTCCATGGAGGCAATTGCGTCCGGAGTTACTGTTATATAATAAATGATAAAAGGTTTTGTTAAGTGAAAGGACAGCTTGTTTATTATCTAACCAAAATTTAAAGTAATAATCTCACCATTTATGAATTTAGAAAGAAATCACGGGATTAACTAAAAACTTGCCTTTAGCAAAGAAATTGGCATTCCATCCCATGAACTCATTGACTTATATCTTCAGTTGAACTTTTCGTCCTTTTTAATCAATGAACTTTTCTTGTCGATTTTCATTATTCGGATGAAGGTACAAATGAGAGAGAGCCGTTTCATTGGAAGCTGAAAATGTCTCCTTCAAGGATAGGGTCCAATATTTGGCTCGGGCTGAGCCCAATTTTCAACCCCCTAAAATTGAACATAAAATTCGGAATTTTCAGCCGATTATGACTCTATAAACAAACTGTAGGTTTTTTTTTGCCCTCTCAAACGTTGTCTTCGGTGTTTTTCTGTGTTTCCCTGTGGGCTTGACTTTAGTGAGAAGTTTTTTCAATTTTTCAAAAACCATGTTTTGACATTTTTCGGATCAATTCGATCTGGAATTTTTTTTCGAAAATGACATCTAAACAAACTTGAATATGTCATAGATGGTTAATTACCTACAAAATATCCACAATTGTTTTTGTTTTTTCGATTTTTTTGAGTTTTGGGCTCAGAGTTGTCCAATTTCCCAAACCCCACTTTTTTTTGATTTTAAAATGAAAAATTGCGATAATTTTTTTTCGGTTTAGGCGGAGTGGATGAAATTTTCAAGGCAAATGTAGCCGGAAGAGATGCACATTTTTTACTTTGATAATTTCTTTGTATATGCATTAGTTTTAGATTTGTTCTTGGAACATATTTTTCAAAAAAAAAAATTTTGGGAAATTTTTTAAAAAAATTTTCTTTTAATACATAAAAATTATCTAAGTTAAAAAAGATGCATCTCGCCAGACTATACAAGCCCTGAAAATTTGATGTGGATCGGATGAGTAGAAAAAAAATATATCAATTTTTCACTTTTCCAAAAATTCAATGTTTATTTATGTAATATAGCCTACATAATATATATATATATTATATATATATAATAAATATATATATAATATATAATATATAATATATATATATATATATATAATATATATAATTATATATATATATATATATATATATATATATATATATATATATATATATATAATAAATTTAAAAAATCAGATCCTTAATATTCCAGGGGGGGCAAGTGCACCTCCTTGCCCCTATGTTTGTGCGGGACCGCCATGACTTAATATATATTATATATATATATAATATATATAAATAATATATATAGTGATGCGTTTTGCTTGTTCCACCAATTTGCTTCACCTTCTCACAGCGATATACTCTTCTGCTTCAATGAAATCGTCACTTTCGCCCAAACTATTCTTGTGGGCGAATAGAAAGTTTAGGCTCTTGTAAATAAAAGGCGCAATCTGCTGCTTCACTTTAATGTGCAGGAAAATAATTTCAATACAAAATTTCTGATAATACAAAATTTAGCATCATTAGGTCCACTATTAAAAGGTGCCTTAAAACAAGAAATAAAAATAAATAAATAAAATCCAAAGAGGTGGTTTGGCGATGACAGTTAAAAAAAAGAAAAATGGTCATTTTATTAACATTTTGTGAAAAATATTATTATAAACAAAAATTTAAGCAAAATTTTCTCACAACAATTATGACATAAGAAATATTGATTATCATTAAATTTAAGAGATAATGCATGTGACTAAAGGTATCTTTTCGTGATAAAAAAATTACATTAAGGAAATGAATAAAAAATAAATTAGACTTTAAAATAAACCTATTTAAATTTCATGGAACACGAGTTAAAATTTTAAAAATTAAATTGAAGATGAAATTCTCTTCTCGATAAGGTATATCAATTGAAATGAATTTATGAAACAAGAAATTTTGGGTCAAAAGTTAATATATAAATTTACAAAACATAATTAAGATTCCTAATTGAGAATTTTATTTGTGGCTGAAGTGTAGAGTGTAGATGGAAGTGTAAGTTATATCATAGTTTAAATAAGATTCCAATAGCAAGTGGTATGTTCTAAATAAAAAAAACCGAGGGTGAGGAACTAAAAATAAAAAGTGCAAAAAAATTGGTGGAAATTTGCGTAATATTCTTTAGAGGTGCAAAGGATGTATAGGTGGGGGGGAAAAAATTATAGTAAATATAATCTAAAAACTAAAGAAAATAGTATTATTCAAAGCAAAAGTCCCAGGATCGCGTGCAATTAATTTTTGTCCTTTTATTATTATTATTATATTATATTATTATTTTATTGTTATTATTATTATTATTATTATTCATTTGTATATTATTATTATTTGTGGGAAGAAGGAAGTTATCAATATTGTGGTTCTTTTGGTATATTAAGGTAGGATGGACTATCATACAAAAAAAAAAGAATTAAAAAGGGGCCAGGAAATATTCTCAAAAGAAAACTCTACAATAAAAGTTTAGGATAAAAAATTGAATCCTCGAAACTGTTTCTTAAAAATTAAATAAATGGAAATATAATTCTTTAAAAATTCTAAAAAAAAATGGAAAATGGAAAATTGAGAAAAAATCAAGATAATTCCAACGAGATATTTTTGTAGACGAATTTTCTAAAATACAAAAAAAACTGTTAAACTATAATATCTACGACTGAATTGTAAAAATTTTTATAGTGTGTGGAGAATAAATGTATATAAGTCCAAACAAATTTTGAGCTTAGACCAGAAAATCACTCTTGAGGACAACGAAATTAATAGTAAACTTTTCAGTACCATCGGAAGAGTCAGGAAATGAATAATGGGAAATATTTAAGGAATTACTTTTGGGGTCGAGGAGGGGGATGAAAGGAACTTTCAAGAAGATTCTTTATAGATATGAAAAAAATAAATAGATTTTCTGGACACACATACAAAATAATAAATTTAGCAAATGGGATGTCCTTAAATAATATAAAACGTAATGTTGGCGTACGTGAGGAAAGAAAAATATAGCAAAAAAATTAAATCAGGAGTTTGATATATAAATTTCTATGATGTCCACTTAGAGATAATAGATAGAAGGCAGAAAAAATTTATATCTGCTTTTCTTTCTTCTTTATATTATTTAATAAAACGGACAATCATATAATTTATTATATATATAATATATATATATATAATATATATTATTATATATATATTATATATATATATATTATATATATATATTATATATATATATATATATATATAATATATATATATATATAATATATATAGTGTATATATATAATCAGAAAACGATCTTAAACATTTTTAAAATATTTATGTTATTCCCGAACTAGTTCGGGTTATATTACAAAAAACACCCCATTTTTCAAGCTGATATGCATAAGTGAATAAAAACAATAAAACAGTTAAAATATCAGAAAATAATAAATAAAGAATGCAGCCTGCTTCACTTTTTGGTAAAAAAATTAACTAAATAGTTAAAAGAGCCAACCAAAAAATAGAAATTCAACTCACTTAAAGGATGTTTCAAATTATTAATTGTAGATTTTCATTTAGGGAGGGCTTCATGTTCCAAAATATATAAAGATTCCAAAACTGTCCCAAATCTTCCAGCATTTCCTATGGTCTAGAAAATTGTTGAAATTTTGATGCACGATATTTAATGATTAAACGCTGGAAGAAAGTGGATTATAAAGTGGCCGAATAGGGTGGATGATGGAGATCCTCAAAAGTTTCTACTTGAGATAACCTTGTGTTCAGCAATATTCGCGTGAGAGACACTAAATGGTCTTTCTCCTATGTAAAGCATCAACAGCTATCACATTTAGTATAAGAGTGAGAACATTGAAGAAACACAAACATACCGGTAATTTCTTTCATTTATAAAAAAATTACACATTCTGATTGGAAAAATATTTGAGAAATTAATTTTAAACTTAAAATTGGTGGGAAAGGCGATGTGATTTCAATAATTAGTTAGTCTTTAATTAATTTTCGTAACTAATTCTTTCCCTCCAAAACGGTAATTTTTCATATACGAACTTTTATTAGCAAGAATATAATAGGTGGAGAAGGTTTGAATTTTCATCGCTTTAGTTTTTTTTAAAATAAATTTGTCAATTTAAAAAAGTTGGGAAAATCATTTTTTTCAATAAATAAGGTTTCTTAAATATCAAGTCATTGCTAAGATTTAAGTAAAAAATGAATGAAGACAATTTTGTATCCTCATTATCAAGACAACGGTTTTAATTCAAATTTACTTTAAAACATCGAATGGGATAAATGAGTTAAATTTTGGTTATTAATACCGAATACGTAGGTTTTCCCTAAAAAAAATACTGAAGTTGTGAAATTTTATATTCTCTCTATGATATTTTAACATATCCAAGGAATGCCAGTGAGGTTTCTTTTTTCTGTTTCACTACTGTAAAACTTCAATGTTAGTATGCTTTGAATTAGAATATTCTTTAAAAACCATATTTAACAGTTCAGAAAGATTCGAAAAGAAGGAATGAATCATCTACATATCTTTTAATAGAAAATTTTGGGATTTAACAAAGTGAGATGGGCAATTTAGCTAATCCATAATTTTCAAAGTTACAACATGAAGATGTTGCCCTTAAGTGGTCGGGCCCAATGGGCTTCCCATCGCAACTCCATCAATCTGTTTGTAGAATTTATTATCAAACATAAATATAATATCTCTTTAGTGGACATGAAGAGTAATTCATAAAAGCTTTTCAAAAAAACCAAACCGTTTACAGTTTAGTTGTTATCAAAAAAGTTCCTTGTAGTAAGATATATTACTTCAAGAGTTTCATTCTATTATATATATATATTATTATAATATTATATATTATATATATAATATATTATATATAATATATATATATAATAAATTATATTAATATATTATATATATTATATATCATATATATATTAATATATATTATATATAATATATATATATATATTATGATTATATTACATTCTCGAAACTTCTTTAGCTTATTGAAATGAGGAATTATCGGTCTGAAGCCTTGTCAATGAAAAAATTGCTATCCTGCATGCTTTGAAAGTTTTATTTGTACAGAATTTAATTCACAACCATTCGTGGCCAATTTAATTCAAAGAGGAAGCGAAGATTCGAGGAGCAACAACTCGAACTTTAGTGAAATATATCCTTTTAAAAGTATTTTCCTCGCTGTGCTTTTTGCCGGCCAGGCCTGCGGAGAGAAGGGGGGGGTGGGGGGAGAGAAGGAGTCGTTAATGTGTTCTCTGGAGATAATGATGAAGAGTTTCCAGAACGAGTCTAGCAAGAGAATTTAGTTGTTTATTTGTTTTTAAAAAAATCTAAGATATTTCAAAAAAAAATCCAAGTGAGGCCCAATAATAATTGTGATATTTTTAAATAAGAGGAATTTTTCAGCTTACCCAAGTAAACGCTTCGTCGGGGCAACATCAACTGACGCTTTTTATATTTTAATGCGTCCAAAAAAAGGGGGGGAGGAAAAGTAGTCAAAATTAAACTGTTAAAAGTTGAGAGAAGTAATCTCAGAAAAGAAAAAAAAAAACAAAATTGCAAAACAAATAATAGGATGTTTAGCAGGGACCACTGAAAGGTAATTATGGCCGTTAGGAATGAAAAAAAGAATTGTGACAGAAAATGGAGTTAAAAATTTTATAAATATCACATTTTAAAAAAAAAAGGGATATTTGTAAGCAATAAATGAACAAGAAAATTTTCTTAATAGCACAAAACACTAACTAAAATGATGCAACAAATGAAAGGAAAGAATCCATTTAGAGAATAATGTATCAAGATAGATGATAAGGGGACAAAAAGAGATTGTGTAAAACCTTGAGTATTTAAATAAATAATGAAAAAGGTACAGTTCATACCAATGATCAAGAAATTCAATAATATGTAAAGAAATTTAACTTATCAATTTAAAATTGATTACGAAAAATTAATTAATTTATATTTTCAAAAACAACTAAATCGAAAATATTGTTTCTCATGATGATATCAGCTAGTTTAAGTATAGAAAAAAAGAAGAAAAAAACTAAAAAAGAAAATAGATTGGTATAAGGGTAATCAATTTTTAACATGTAAAATACAATAACAGCTAAACAACCTGATAGAATACTAACGAGAGAAGGAAATATTTTAAATTTATAATAAATGCTAATATTTCTAAAACGTAAAGCCAAGAATCGAAGATTGGCTATTGGATGAAAAATATAACAATATAAATTAGTGTATGGAAAAATTAAAGAAAGAAGTAACGTAATGAAAAAGTTTAAAAATAAAAATAGAACAAATAAAGAAAAAAATAAATAATTTTTTATATTTTATCCAAAGAGTAAAAATGAAAGCGTATCAAGAAAGATGACATCCAATTATTTCATTTTAATACAGAAAAAGAAAATAACATGATAAGAATAAAAGGATTAATTTGAGTATATTGATCAGAACAGTTGATTTTTTTTTAAGGACAATAATATATTGACAATAAAAGAAGTTAAAATATCAAGAAGATGTGATGGCTATTATAGATACAGGAAGTAAATATAGAAAGACAGTAATAGAGAAATTTAGTAAAATTAAACCAAATATGATGCATGCATATTAACTGATCACCAATTTAAATATATTATAGGAACAAATCATTAAAGCAATGGTTGTTACATAAAGTAAGCAAAAGAGAGTCCCTCCAAATATTTATATGCAACACCCTTCTTGCCTTGGTTGTAAAATCAAAAGAAAGAGTTTTGATCTAAAAATTCAAATGTAATAAGGGTGACAATACATTTATTAACTTGGTAATCAGCTATGAATAAGAAGGTTGAAATTATAAGAATTAATGTTGAAGTGGAACTGGTTGATTTTTGTGATTGAAACCTAGATAAAAAGTGAAAAACATTTGAGAATGAAGAAGGACATTCCTGCTTATAGATTGAATAAAAAACAAAAGGACAACATGTCTAGAAGCATAATTAAAGAAAATCTGGTAAAAAGACGTTTTATAAAGTGTAATTCTACTATAAACCGGATCATGTTAAATGGTCAAAAGGTGGATGAAAATTAATTTTAAAACAAATAAAGAAAGCTAATGGAAAAACGCAAGCAAAAATGAAGATTTTTGGAATAATGTAAGAAAAAAATTGGAGCAAATTGTGAGAGAGAATGGTGAATATGTAAAAAAAAAAAACAAAAAAATAATCCGCCAAGACCAGTTGGTAAGGTTTTGCCATTAACAAAGTAAATTTATTAGAAATAAATGTCAATTGCATGTTGGTGAATTTTTGAAGAGAATATTAAATTTTTAAGTGCATAGTATAATAAAAAAAATTGACACAGGCGTATGGTTAAAGAATAAAACAAGTAAAGAAATTATAGAAAGGTTAATTGAAGAAAATGGATATATAATTTTTTGGAGAGTCCTAATGGCATTGAGTTCCTGATGCAGGACAGAATTTTCAAAATATGAAGATTAACAGTTACTAAACAGAGAAATGAATCAGCATTTATGAGTACAACAGCAGAAAACCCATGGAGTAATGGTTTATGTGAATATTTTATTGAAGAATAATTTTTTATTTTTCTAAGATGAAAATTATATTTTATGTATTTTAAACTTTTTTTGACTACTAACTTTGCCAGTAGAGAGAATTTTGGCAACATGGCCGTATTTAAAAATGTATGAATTTTCCCATGTTAAAGTTTAAAGCTTGTTAAGTGTTGGTTCTTAAATAATCTCGCCACTCACATTATGTATTAGAGGGTTAATATTTAAACTGAGAAAAAATATATCCCATTTTTTCGATTTGAAATTATGTTCTTATTCAGGTTTGTTATCTGTAGAAACGATGCTACTTTTAAAAAACCAAAATAGGTTTTGAAAAGCCCCCCCCTTTAAATGCAGTAGTGGTTAACAAGCCTCAATTTGAATCGTGAAACAGAAAATGAAAGTAGCCTAGATCATCCTTAAAATAGAATTAGAAAATAGGCCCTAGATAAACCCTGAAAATCAGAAATTCAGAAAGTCAAGCCCTATTTATTATAGTTAAAATATTGATTTGTCAATGGCATGAAAATTGATCACACTTCAAGGTAAGACAAAACTGGGAAAGATTGGTAAAGTAATCCAAGCGCTATAGTGGTATACACCCAAGATGCAATAGAAAAGCCAATCCAATGGTAAATTAGAAAAAGCCACGAAGAACCCTTACTGCAGCAATACAGTCAGTTGAAGAGAAAAATGCAAACAAAAAAGAAAATTGGACAAATTTCAACCAAAACTCATCAAGATCAATGTTTTGTTGGTTTTAACCTTAAAGCCAACAACTATTAAAGTCAAGATTAGAACTTTTTTGAATGCCAGATGAAAGTGTGGAAGGAACCTTCACAGTCTTTTTGCTAGGAGTCGAAATGAAAAGAACAAAGTTTATTGATGTTGTTCAACGAGTTTTTTTGTGCTTTACAAATTTTATTTTTAATGAAAAGAATGTAGACAATGGCTGGAAATTTTATATCTTCGAATAGACGCAGCTCTGGGTAAATCTTCAGGAATAAATTCACATTCCAAGAGAAGACATGAAGTACATTGGCCAAAATTCCTCGATATAAGATTTTTGAAATTTTGCCAGAGAATATTCAAATTCCAAAACTACATGGCTCACATGATTCATCATTAATAGAAAGAACGAAAGTATAGGATAATCTGTGTAACTTGGGCTTTTGCAGACAGAACAAATAAGATGGGGGGCGTCAAAGGTTCAGAGTCAAGGAAAATCAAGAAGCGCTAACAATACAAGAAAACTATAGTTTAAAATCCTACTAAAAATAAAATGAAAAAATTTCCTTGCGATTACTGCCATTTAAAAGGTAACTGGATCAAAAATTGGAAGAAAAATTGGATCTGCAAGATGTTGAATCAACTAAAGAAAAATAAAGATAGATATATTTATTCTAAAAGTTTTTAAAAAAATGTCCTAAAAGCAACTAGATTGCTTAAGGAAAATTCAAAAGTAAAAACAATTTGTCCCTTAAACTATAGATAATAAAAAGTAACCATCAAATATTGATAACAGATAAAAATTGCGCTTTTACTTTCAAATAACACAGTTGCCTTTATGTATACACGGCTGAAGTTGTTAGCTTGCACAATTTGTTGATCTTATTTACTTTATAATTATCTTGTTATAAAAAAGTCATATTTTATAATAATAAATAAAGCGATGGTCAATATTTTCTGAACATATCTTATGAACGAATAAAAAAAGAACTTCAAAAAAAGGGTCATGTGTAAACTTTAATCGAGAGGTCCCCTTCTGAACACATAAAATCAGTGAGATTGTGAGCCCAAGGCATTGTAAACTCAAGTTATTTATACGAATTACATTTATTTTTATTTTATTTTTGGGGGTGGGGGAGTCCAACAACAGGAAGAACTTTTTGCGCGGTTTGATACGAGGAAAAAATAGCAATGTAGAGTTTACACGATTTCCATTGAAAATCTAAACATAATTCAAAGTAAAATAAAAATTGGTAGATTAATATTATTGAAGGTTTTGTAAGCAGCAAGTAAAGACAGATAGTTCTATGGTTACAACATTAAGGTTATCAGTCAATACTCGAGGGCTGTGGTGCCGGTACCCAAAACATCCTAATCCGATTCAGTCTCCTCAAAAAGGTAACTATATGACGAATGATGGGCATCTATTTTAAGGAACTGGAACAGTCCTTAAAGAGTTTTTCCCAAGCTCTTCCTTTTTATCATAGTTTCTTTGACTAAATGTTTTCTGACACTTTGTCTTTTTAGAAAACCTCCAATTTTAACAAGACTTGAGCGGATGATTGTGAAAAAGTCAACGCAACGTCATTTCTAACAGAGTTCGGTAAGAAGTTTCTAAAACTTTTTTTAGTAAATGGTACAGTAACTTTATCCGAAGAGAAAATTCCTGTTAATGATATACATATTTCAGTAAATTTCTCCTTTGCTGACTTTAACGTAGTTGAAAGATTTTTACTGCAACTCTGTATCTTTCTTGTTAACAACTTCTAAAATTTGACTCTGGAAACTGCAATTTTTATAAACTTATTGCTTTGAATGCTATAAGTTTTTCTTGGCATTGTTTTTCTCCACCATCATCTATCATGACGAACAATGTTTTTAATTTTTATTTTTTTTTAAAATGTTCAAAAACCTAAGAGCTCTCTTGACATTACTTTGGTTGCAATATTTATTAACAACCGGGTGGCTTTTTTGAATAAAAATTATGTAATCATTAATGGATGAGAATAGGTATTCGAGTTTGAGATATTTGCAGCTGTTTAACGAAAAATGATACAAAGAAATGAATGACGGACTTCTTGATATGAGAGAGGATAGTCAAATTTTTAAACAGAACATGTTTGGCTTCCTAAGCTTTAATCTGGATGGCAACTACAATAAAACCCTTCTCAAATGGTTTTTTATGAGGGGAAAAGAGGAAATACAGATCACCTGAAAATCGAAATACAACAATAAAAAAAAAATCTTATAACAAAGCAATTTTAAAAAGAAATTTATAAAGTTTAGACTTACCTGTTGCTTATTAGGATTACAAATTCAACTTTTAATTTGTGTAATGCTTTTCATTTTTGAGAATTCTATTCGGCCTACGGCTTTTGTCCTACCTTCACGAAATACCTTTTAAAATAAAGAATGCTAAGGAAATAAATTTTAAAGAAAGGTGCCTTATTATTGAAGTCCTCATAAATAGAGACCTTGGTATTTTGATGATATATATATATATATATATAATATATATATATATATATATATATTATAGTAATATATTGAGGTGTTACATATATAGTATATATAGTATGTGGTAGGTAGGTAGTATAAATATATATGATATATAGTAGTATATAGTATAGTATTATAGATTATATATATAGAATATCTTTACCCATCCTTCTTTCCCTATTGACTGGGGTAAGGTGCGTCACATGCAGCGGAAAACAAAAAGATAGAAGAATATGACGCAAGTCGATAGGAAAGCCCCCACTTTACCGTCCACTTTATACCTTAATAGTGAGAATCATCCGTCAGAAAATCCACGCCTAGGGGTTTCATGGGACTGCGACGGACCTCACTATTGGCAAATCTAAGTCAAGTAGCGTTCATTCATGGCCAAGGTGCGGCCACAACATAGCCCTGCACAAAAACCCCGTCCATTACTCCAGTTATGCCAACCTTTTCTAGTATCGCCTCTGCAATCGCATTCCTTTCCTCCAGCATCCTAACTGACTCAATCCCACTTTTTCTTCGGTCTCCCAGGCGGTTGATCCCCAGCACACTCCCACGTATATATCCGTTCTTAACCAACCGACTATTATATCCATCCTTTCCACATGACCCTTCCCTTTCTTTACTATCATTGTTTCTCTTATTTACTCCTTCTTCACACCACACAACTCCCTACTACATTCATTTCTCACACACACCAATTCTTTTCATCCCTAAACACGCCCTAAGATTTGTCAATCTTGATCACATTGTACTTGTAGATCATACCTCTTATTCTAGACCATATATTCACAACTATACATTACACAGGTAAGCACATACCCTCATGTAATAACAAAATAATGTCTAAACCATCATTAAATGAAATTTATGGAAAATTTATTTGATTGAATGGATTAAAGTAGGATAGGTAGAATTAAAAATTGTTTCCTAATAATAGGTGGTAC
>JABUQX010034169.1:0-30000 GCA_015478945.1 Trachelipus rathkii
TTTATTTAATAATTTATTTACTTTAATTTTTTAATAGTTTTTATAGATATTATATTATATACTTATATAATAATATATTTTGTAATTCATTTTTAATAATATAATTAATTTGATTATTATTATATATATATATAATATTTATATATATATTGTTATTATAGTTTATATCTTTTATAGTTTAGTGACGTATTCTAAAATTTTTCTTAATATTGCTCAACATACGCACACACATATAATACTAACACATCGCATGTGTGTGTGTCGGTGTGGTAGGTGTGTAAGGTGTGTAGGTGGTGTGTTGGTATAAAAATCTCTCTTGATGGGAGGGTAAAGGTGAGAGGCTTACTAAAATTAAATTAGATAATTTTTGAAAAATCAAGA
Source organism: Trachelipus rathkii (assembly GCA_015478945.1). Lineage (NCBI taxonomy): Eukaryota > Metazoa > Arthropoda > Malacostraca > Isopoda > Trachelipodidae > Trachelipus > Trachelipus rathkii. Next base: position 382 of record JABUQX010034169.1, read on the forward strand.
GTTTCCCAAATATTCACATTGGCCGACATAACTCCTGTATCAAGCGCACAAACGCATCATCATCATCACATCCAAACGCACTAGCCTCGAGCCACACACGACACATCTAAAAAGAGTCACGACAAAAGGAGGTGTGTGTTCAATCTTAATAGTCGATATACCATTATACATATTAGTTTATAAAAGTATGAAGATAGTGGTTGTCTTGCTATGTAGTTATAATAGAGAGTATTACTAACTATATAGTAGAATAATAAGTATATATATTATATGTGTGGGATAAATGAACGTTAGTACCGTACCATAGAGTAGCTTTTATTATTTACATAAGTAAGATATAAAATATGAAAGGTTTCAGAGGAATTGTATATTAAAAAAAAGAATAGTGTATAGATGCAACAAGCATAGAGAATAGCTATTTTGGAGAGAAGTTTAGGTAATAATCAAGATAACGTGAAAGTTGTATTTGATTAAATGTAAAAAAAAAAAACCATATAAAAAAAATAATAAAAAAAAAAACCCCAGGTTAACCCTAGCGTTAATGGAACTACTTTACTTCCTCTTTATAATAATATATGTGTATAGTTAATTTATATATATATATATATATATATATAACCTAAACTAACAAAGGTTATATGGATTAATGAATTAACCTAATGATATAATTATTATATATATATATATATAGTTAATTAATATATATAATTAATAGCTATAAAAATAGTCAGGTATCATATAAATTATAGGTAGATAGTGATATAATGTAATATATAAATTAAATTATTAATTATTATTACTTATAATAAAGATGTGTCTAATTACCTTTTTTTCTTCAGCCATGGTTATTAAATAATTTATAAATTTAATATTTTTAAAATAATAATTATTTAGATATTGTAAATGAAAAAATCCCCTTCCAACTCATATACTTATTTCCTCTCTACATATATATTCAGTCACTCACTCCATACTACCTCCATCACCTCCACCCTCCACCCCTCCACCCTCCCCTTTATCCCACAATAATAAAAGCATTTCATCAGATTTTAAATCAATGACAGCAAAGAATGTTTACAAATATTTACATAATAAGAAAATAGTACGCAATTAATTAATACTGTTTAGTTAAAAGATTAACGTAACATTTGTGCAGTAGAAGTAAGTAGAAAGGAATCCACCGTGTTTGGTAGATGAATTATCATGTTATATTTATTAGCGGTAACGCTCTTTCTATTTCTAAAGACATAATCAAACAGGTAATTTTCTTTTATATGTTCAGTATTAGATTTAATTAATTAGTCATTGTATTTAAAATTAATTATTATTATTTATTATGTATATTTAAATTTATTATTTATTATTAATTTATATATATTATTATATTTTAATTATTAATTTTATTATATCTTTTCTCATTATTCCGTCTAGTATTATAATATTATTTATTCTCATATTATATAATTTAGTTAGGTTATATTATTAATTATTGTATTACACTTATAATATCGAAAATTGTATAATGGTCTTATGGTTATTAACTATATTTATTAGGTGACTTACAAATAGGTTATAAATATTTAAATATTTTTTCTTTAAAAAGTATATAATATATTATAATGGTATAATATTTTTATATTGTTATTGGCTTTTTATTTATAATTCTCACGGGATATATATATTTGGTTTTTATTTGGGATGTTGATTTTAAATAAACTATAAAGGGAATTTCCTCAAGAGTAATAACTAGCATAAAGGATGCAGGTACGTCGGGGTCTCCGTCGGCCTTACAGGTGTATGAATATATACGTACGAGAAGGGTGGAGATGAAGTATCCCCCTCTGTCGCCTACCGTTATCAGATCGAGCCCCCTAATATTATATTATAGCCTTTTATTAATTTTAGCTTTTTATTTATATTATAGCCATTCCAATCATCATAATTAATTTTCCATATTTTTGTTTAATTATATAGCTATTAATACTACTGAAGGAAGTGAGAAAAGGTTGCTAGTATAGCTGAAGAATTTGTACAAGTAATTATTCAAAATTTCATTTTTTATTGAAAATAATAATAATTTATAATATAATAATAATAGTGAATATTATATTTAAAATTATTTTTAAATATTTCGAAATTTTATGAGAAGTTCATGTCGCCTTTACCACTTAAATATATTAACATTGATTAGTATTAATATACACGAGAATATAGGTGTGAGAAAAAAAAAATTCATAAAATCAAATCAATGTCATAATAATTGCCATTTTCAATTCATATCATATTTACGTTTACAAATTTATAGTATATAATATATATAGTATATATAGGTAAAGTTCCTAGTATATATATATATATATACTAGGATATATAATATATATAGCATATACGATATACTATATAACGGAGGCCGTACACTATATCGAGAAACACGTAGTCGCGCTAGGCGCTTTCGCTATATATATGGTTGGGATAATACTAATCAGGGTCTATCAAAACACCGGGTAATTTTATTTTATCTAAGAAAAATAATACAACACACCAACTACACACACAAAACACACACAATTCACTATAGACTATAATTCAATATATAGCAAGTACGTCTATACAGTCCGACACGTTCACTCGCCCGTCATAATATTAATGTATGCGACTTCTAACAATAAAGATTTAATTTTAACTAAATAGTATTATATATATTTTAATCTCACTATTATAAATTATCAATTATTTTTATAATATTTAATATTATATGTTATAAAATTGAATGTAATTTATGTCGAATAATTTTTTATTTAATATCTTACAAAGATTTTTTCCAACTTCCTCCTCTAAATGTTATAGTTATTCACAAAGTAAGATTTACATTGAAGATTCACATATTACCTTTAATTTTTATCTTAAAAAAGCATTTTCACTACTTTCAAGTTAATCAAGTAAGTTAGAGCTGACCTCTTTATTGCCTCATTACTTAATTATATATTATAGTATATATATATATATATATATTATATTATATATATAATTATTATAATATTTATTATATATATATATATAACTCAAAATATCCCCAACTTCATGCAACAAGTGTACATGGACTTGGTCTTCTCAGGGCAGCGCTCTACACAGTTTTAAGATTCTTCACAGCTATGATTATATATTAATAAGTAGTATAAACTAGGGATAGTATGAGTGTGTTTATATTAGATTTAATGAACTAATAAGTTCATACTCAAATAATTCTAGCCTATGCTGAATAAGGGGAAAGATGTCTCACCTTAGATAGAGTTTATAGAGGTATAAGGAATTTAGTCTGGTATGTTTAATGATTCACTTTCCAGCAATTCACTAATTGCTATAATTATTAATTAAAGGTTATACTCTTAATCACTTATAATCATTATCTGCTATATATATCCTTTCTGAAAATATTTATTGTATATCACACATCACCTTTAAGATCCAACCTATACCATGAAGAAAGGTTAACCTCATTATTTCGTCGCAATTAGTACTTTAGTAAGAAACTCAATAGAAAGCGTTCGAACTTCATCCTGCTTAGAGTTGCCTGATGCACTATACTATTTATAATATTAACGGTATTACTAAGTTCGGTAGCTTATATATATTTATTTATATTATAATATATTATATTAATATATATATATATTTTATTTATATATATAACTATAATATTAATATAATACGTATTATATATATATTATTATTAAAAAATATATATAATATATTATTATAATAATTATATTTTTATATAATTATATATATATTATATTATATATATATATATATATATATATATATATATATATATATATATATATATATTATTAAATATATTATATATTATATATATATATTTAATATATTTATATATATATATGTAATTACAGTTGTTGTAAAAAAACCATTATTATATTATTATAGAATGAGGAGATGAGATAGAAAAAATGGATAGACCCATATATATATAGTATATATATATCACCAACAGCACCACACAACACACACTCACCACCACACTCACACACACAATATATATATATATATATATATATATATACATCACACACACACACTAACACACACGACTCACACATACACACACACCTAATTCTCATCTCACTCGGGCGACATACTATTCCAAGGCACTGGGTGATGTTGTAGTTCAAAAAGACAGATTTATTCAGATAAAGCTTATTAATAAGGCACTATGAGTATTTAATATTAATATTTAAAATATGAATAAACTCGGATTGTGAGTTCCCATTATTAACATAAAGTTCAATATATTGTCCATTAAGTTCTGTGTAGAGATCAAGACCTCTTAAAAACTCTTTTTCAAAGAAAATGAAATTTTGTTTTTAAATTTTCACGTGAACAAAGCTCTGTGAGTAAGAAATTAATTTTTATTGGAGAGTAAATTCGTTTTATTTATATATATTAAAAAAATATATTAATATAAAATATATATTCACGTTCTTTGTAGTATGCATGCACTAGCATACCTATTATGTCATTATACCTACAGAGTTCATAGTCTCTGATATTATATATATTATATTATAATATATTAATATATATTAATTTATATTATTAATATATATATAATAATTATATTTATATATATAATTATATATATATATATTATATAATATTTAATTATATTTATATATATATATTTAATATATATATTATATTAATTATATTATATATATTATTTGGGTTTTATACTCAATACTAGATATTGATTTATACAATATGATAATTACTGTGTAAGGTAATATAATAATAAATTAAATTTAAAAGTTATAGTTTAAAAGGATTAATAGCCATTCAGTCTATATATTATTAAATCAATATTTTATATTTGAAACTGTTATTCGTGATCTTTAATTATTTATCTATTGTGATACAACTACTTTTTAGACCATTAAGGAGGTTTAGATTATTTTTGGAAGTTTAATTATTAAAAAACAAAGAGTGATACGCTGTAGACACTAAAGAGATAATGAGAATATTTAGTTGATAGGAGGAGGCAGTGTATAATTCATAAACAATTATTTAGGAGTTCGTGGGTTCATTAGTGAGGGTGAATAAATTGATTTATTATTTCTATTAATGATAAATGTATAATAATATCACTATTATTTTTTTCACTTATGTGGTTTGAAGAGGAGAAAAGTTAGCTGGTAATTTCACTTTTAAAGATAAGACGAGATGATAAATAAACTTAAGTTTTCATTTTATACTGATAATAGTTTCACCGCACAGTGCAAAGATACACCCGTGGAGTGATATCTCTGGGGCGACGCTCTCAAAAAATGACACGCAACTGCCGCGTAGGCGATCCGTCGGACTTCCGGTCACTTCTGGTAGTCTGGGATACTTGAACCGTTTACTCTGCGTACGTGGTGGCACTAACCGAGCGCACGCCCGTGTGGAGTCGTGCAAACACTATAAGTCTGTCATAAATCAATTTATCATAGGGAATCATACTAAAAAATATAGGTTTAGTGCCTTTATACTTATATAACAATACCTTATATTTTATATAAGGACTCTATATTATAATTTTATGGGTATATTTGAAATGTCGAAATATAATACTTATATTTATATACGTTCAGTATTATTTAATTACATTAACTATTCTTAACTATATCTATAACTCTTAACTTACTATACTACTTAATAATATAATTATTAATATATATATAATTAATAATTAAAATAAATTTAATTAATAATAATATATAATTAAAATTTATAATGATCAATAATAATAATAATTCAAAGTTTGGCGTCGAAGACATCAGTTAGGTTTTCATTTATTATTATATGATAAATATGGATTATTAGTTGATTGGTTTATTTGATTACTTGATATATTTTCATATCAATATATATCTAATTATTTATTAATTATATAATTATTTAATTATATTTATATTATTATTTTTATTTAATTAATTATTATCCTTTCATTATTTTTGAACTATTTTGTTATTTTAATTTTAATTTTATTTTTATTATTTTATTATTATTTTATTATTATTATATTATTAATTATATTATTATTATTATTATTATTTATTATTTATTATTATTATTATTATTTTTATTTTTATTTTTATTTTTATTATTATTATTATTATTATTATTATTATTATTATTATTATTATTATTATTATTATTATTATTATTATTATTATTTTATTATTATTATTATTATTATTATTAGTTTTTTGCCCTAAATTTGAGGAGGAAAAGTTTCCTTTTTTTTTTTTAATTTTAATAATTAAATCTTTACCCCTCGCCATACGAGTCCGATTCGCTACCACATACACTACGCTAATTCAATAAAACAAACTCCTCCAATTCATTTCAGTCGAGAATAATACTAGTTAAGGAAGTTAAGATATAAATATATATATATATATTATATATATAATATATATATATATATATATATATATAATATATATATTAAGTATATATATATATTATATATATATAATATATATATATATATATATTATATTAATATAATATTAATTATATATATATATATATATAAGTATATAGTATATATATATTTAGAGGTTGAGCGAGGTAATAATACCGTGATTCCGAGCATTCATTTTTTCACTATCCCGCATCCGTGACCCACTAGCATCCGCATTAATTTTTTTTTGCGGATAGTATTTATCTATGAATTATGAGAAACGTGTGTGCACTACCATTATATATATAATCGCATTTTTGCTATGCTTCGTAATTAATTGCAGAATCCTCTGGTCAATTATTCTAGCTTCGTAATTGGATAACAAGCAATATATATATTATATAATATATATATAATTAACATAAAATAAAAAAAAAACCTATTGCGAAATGATTTAAAATAAAATATGAAAATAATAATATATTGCCTTTACTTTTATTATAAGTTGATGTAGATCAATTGAACATTACGTCAGCATACGCATAGCCGCATAATATATTGCGTGATAAATTACATCCTCAGCTACCTAAAATTGACATCTATATTACGCTAATAAATTATATCCAGTCACATGTACCCTCTTTGAAATAGCAAGCGGCTTGCATGCGGTACAGGCTATCAAGAGGCAACAGACTCATTAGCTGGGAAGGGCACTCCGATACTAATTACCACGCATTCTTCCATACTTTTAGACAAATGAGGAATAGTGTGGACGGAGGGCTTGATTCTATCACTTCAACTATTGTATTTTATAGATCAGGTTATTAACACATCAATATTATCTTTAACTCCTAATTCAGATATGGATGGAGCTAACTTTCATGGGGCAATCCGCGGAGCAGTTATTAATTGGTGTATGATAGTGCGGGATAAGTTGTAATTTATCTTTTGAACTTATGGATACTTGATATTGAGAAATCGTGTGATTAGTGCCATATACTTACTAATTAATATATTTAATTTAAATAATATTAATTAAAATATGCTATATATATATTATTTAAATGTATATTTACATATATTTCTATAATATATTTATATATATATATTAATATATATATATATATATATTAATATATATAATATATATATATATATATATAATATAAATATAATATTAATAATATATTATATATATATATATATATTATATAATAAAGCAAGGGCTATTATCTCATAGAGATTGATACAGTAATGAGTCATTTCTCATTGAGTATATGATATCGATATAAATTTCAACTTTATTGCAAATTAAGAAATTTTTGTCCTACTTTTACTTAATCCTAGTTACTGAGACTAATTTTCTTGAACCACGTGTTTTACAGAGTGTTTAAATTAAATTTAGATGCCTATGTGATTGAAATCTGCTGGCTTATAAGGTGCACAGATATAATATATCTAACCTAAGTATCACAATAAAAGCAAAAGATCACATCAAACATAGTATCATAGCAATTATACCATCCTGTATAGCGATATTATGTCAGATCCATATGAACGTTCATTTTATTGCTTCTTTATTTAAGCAAGCGATTGTAAAGAGACTTGTTCAGATATGTGTCAAAAATATAAGTACTAGGAATCAGAATAAATATCCTACATGGTCTTGTGTAGAATATGAAATTGTATAAAAGTTATTTAGCACATCTTAGTCATAGAAGTGTAATCAGGTATATATTATATTATACTTTATCTTATATATTATATATTTACTTTATAATATATAGTATATATATATATAAATTCTTTAGCATGCTTCTTTTACAAACAAGTGTATAGTAGTAGATACGTATACTTTTACAGTGGTGTACAGATCTCATTCGACGTGATATAAAGTGATAAGCTCAAACTATCTCCTAAATAGGGTCATTTTCGAATTGATGCTGACTTAATTAGAAGAACAATAATTATTAAGAATTATCAATTCTCTCGTAAGCAGTAACACTACGCGAGGAAAGTTTTCAAATTGGTGGAGTTTTGGTGTGAGTTAAAAGAGGTGTGAGGGTGCAAAATAGAATGATTATGGTAGTCCAAGGGTCCTGCACTTACTATGGTAACAAGTGTGAGTATATATATATATATATATATAATATATATTATATTACTTTATTAAATAATATATTAAATTATATATATTATATATATAGTATATATATTATATATTTATATAATTTATATATATATAGTATATTATATATATATATATATTATATATACTATATATATATATATTATATATTATATATATATATATAATATATAATTTAATATATATTATATATTATATATATTTAATATAATTATATAATTTATATATATATATATATAAACATATAGTTAAAAAGAAAGAACATATAAGAGAAGGTAAATAATTTAGAATAATTAACTTATGACCTTTTCCTTACTTGGGATTATTAGATACCATACCGTTAATTTGGCGCGTGTGAATAGGACAATCTGTACTCAGGTGTCTTAATATAATACTAACTATAGATGCTTAATATACCTCACAACCCAAATGAGTAGTTAGGGATAGCTCAGTTGTATAGTGCCGGGCATATTGTCCTCACGCGCAACTAATGTCAGTTGGTTTCAATCTACAGAGAAGGCAGTTATATAATTCTTTACCTTCTCATTGTATGTTCTTTCTTTAACATTTTTATATTATACTAATATTAAGGATTTTAAGAATATAAGAAAAAGAGTGAATATATTAATATATAATATATTAGATATATAAATATTAAATATATAATAATATTAATAATTATAATATATATAGCGCGTTTTTTTCTGGCACTTTATTGATAAGGCTGATATGTGGGGCCTATATGCAATTCGCTTTCACTAAGCTATTCATATAATATTGAGAATGTATAACATGCTTTGGACTCTGTACGCTTCGGTCATTCTGCGTATATATAAGATTGATGGAAAGCCTGTAATCTGTATTAGATTATAGGTATGGAGCTTAGGTTCATATCGCTATTCTATCGATTTTAATCTTTTCCTCTCTACTCAAAATTCATGGTTCGATCGTGCTTGCTCTCTCCGTCTTTCACTTCTTTCACGAGCTTGATTCTGTATAGACACATGTGCTCGTTCATCACTGTGGGGTGGAACAATTTAGTCCGTGTTCGTTCGCGTACTTCACTCTTCTCGGTCCGCTCATCTTCATTTTCAGCAATCCCATAATGCAATGGATCATTCCGTTTCGGCACATTGGAACTCTACTCTTCTCATCCGCATTCGATGTTCAACAGGTGTCGCTGAGGGACATCTCTCTCACATCAGTATCGACTGTCCAAGTCGCTTGCCGGGTCTCTAACCCTCCTTGATGTCCTCCTTCTACTGATAAATCTTTCTGGCCCTCTTGCCAAAAACCTCTAACAACTTTCTGTAAATCTGTCTTTCCTCCTCTTATTCGACCTTGTTGCATCTGTTGCTATTCTCCAACTGAGAAGACAAATCTTTTTCGCCTCCTGTTTTTCTCCAGCTCAACCCTTGACGACTACCATCCTCTCTGCGCAGGACATCCTCTTCACTCCTCCTCCTGGGCACTCACTCTCTTCTTCCTTTCTCTCTCTCCTCCTCTCTGCACTTTCTCCGCTCCAGAGATGGTGCGTCTTACCCATAGACTTTTCAGTCAGTTGCTGAGCTTGTCAGCTTACTTATGATTATATTCGATGCATAGAGACATGGGTGTCTCCTGAAACACACCATCTATTCCCGAACTGTACGGCAATTGCTGCGCAGCTTCTGGTGTCTCCCGTTGCACTCGGCTCATATTCCCACACTCTCACCGAGTTCATCTGCAAAATGGACGCTGCTGACTTTTCGCTAGCTGACCCCACCCTCTTCGTTCAACTATATTCTCTTACTGCTCTGCTTAGAGGTCTGGAAATGACTACTATTCTCCTCAGTGTTGGACTCCTCTTCTTTAGCAGTCCTTAGCTTGCCAATGGCTCTCTGCCCCATAGTTCAACAAATAGTTTACTGAAAAATATGGAAGAACCACTGCCTCTCTGTATCGCTATTATTTGCTCTAACTCTTCTTTTTATAGCCTCTTTTAGTTCATTATATTGTACCTTCTTTCAAGATCGGTGGTGGTGTAATAGTTACTTTCTTCTCTTTCAGGTCCTGGGCCAGTTATTTGAACCCTTCCGGTGCTTACATACACTGTCCACTTTCTTAGTCGCTCCATAATTCTTTGACATCTCTCATACTTCTTTTCCTTTCCGATCTGCTCTATGCCTCAACGTGCTTCCTGGCTTACGTGTGTTCGAATGTCTATTAACCTGGGTCGCACATGGTTTATTACTAATATTCTATACTTCTTTTCTAACCCGTTACTTGTATACCTTGCGATTTTCCAGACCCATCTTACTGGCCTACCTTCACTTCGCGGGCACGGTACTTGCGTGTTGCGTAGTCAGCGTCTCTTCTGAGGAATCTCCTCAACACATAGCTTACTTTGAATTCGTGTAGATCGCTCAAAGGTCTGATCTACCGCTTGATCTTTATTCTGCTCTGCGGATAAGCACACAGCCACACTCTTTTAGCCGCTCCTAACTCTTAGCGCGCTATCTTTCCAACTCCAACAATATCCTGTCCATATTTGCTTACATTTATTGTGTCTTATCATACCGTTTTCTTTACTTCGCATAATATTCACTCTCGATTAATCTTCTATTTGCTTCGTAATAAACTTGCGCCGCTGTTATCATACCTCTTTTATTGTAGACAGCAGATTTGTATGTCGTGGTTATTCGTCGACACAACACACGTTGGTTTACTCGCTCTTATCCTTGCCGTGCACTATATCATTCTTACTACTTTCTTATTATAGATCTTCTCATATACACACCTGCACAATACCTACTTCTTATCGACACTTATTACGTGTTTCCGTCGGTTCTTTGACTGACTCGACTTTTCTACTTTATCAGCTCTATTCATCTTCTTGTCATTACGGTTATTCTTTTTTATAACTCTCTGCTCCGGTCGGTGTATTTCTATATCTTCTTAGGTTACTCACTAATAGCTCTCTTACATTCCCGTTCTCTCCATATGAAACTTCTTTCTCCTGATTTCTATTCTCAGCTGATCTCTGAGGGTGAGGTAGAAATTGATTCCACAGGTGTCTTCATAGGTCTAGAAGGTGTCGCAGTTATACTCCAGCCTTTTGTTTCGCATTAATTGGTTACCAATTCTTAACCAAATTCCGTCTAAGTTCTTCTTCAAGCTGACTTAGTTTTGCTTTCAGTTTGAAGAGTACTTAAAATTTTTGATAGACTTTTTTAACTTTACTATCTCTTTCAACGGTTCTCTCGTCTCTCATGTTTGACTAATTAACTACCAACATCCTTTGGGTCTTCTTCTTTCCACACATAACAATTAATATGTCCTTCTGTGACAATCCTCCTATATATTTTATTTTATCAACTGGTATATTTGTTCTCTAGTGCTTATATCTCATTAGATTTGGGCGGAACAACTGGATTTAGCAGAAATTATCTAGGGGTAGTGAGAATCTGTAATCTCTAGGCCATCTGCACGTAAGACTTTATTTTTACCTCTTCTCAGTTGCTCCAGCTATACTAGTGCCTTATTCCGCCCTTTTATGGGAGTACTGTCTAATATCAACCCGCAGTCTTTTGGATGTCGAGGCAGTTTTAAGGCACAAGACTGATAAACTGTTGAACTGAACTTTCCAGTTCACTTCGACAACTCTATCTCATTCGGGCGCGGATGTTGGTGCTTTAATCTCTTTTCTATAGGTACCGGCAGACGGCAGGTTGCTTCGTAAGGGAAGCTTTATCACTCGCGTATCCACTCACCTTTACGAGGCGCTCGTGCAAACAAGGCGTGCTGGTGTCGGCGCATGAGTTTTGTGTTATGATATTGGCAACTCCAGGCTTGTTGCATGCTTGGTTTGCTTTCCTTTGAATAAGTAAAATAACTTTATCTTTGTTTCAGATGAAATAAAAGATATCTCTTCCATTTACTGTGTTTCCTGCTGAATTTTAATTCCTCTACACTTTAATTTAGACCTGCGTCTTGTGCTCATTTATCTGACGTAGTTTTGTGTTATGTATGATTGAAATTTATTACTTGAAGGATGTGTAGCAACACTTCACTCATTTTCTCATTGAGAATATGATGAATCAATGCCCGTAGAGTGGGTTTAGATTTAAGTACAATAATATCATGTAAATAATATAATTTATATTTCATATAATTATTAATATATAATTAATATATATATATATATTATATAATTATTATATATATATAATATATATATTAATAGTATTCATATTATATATATATTATATATTATATATGGTAATAAATTGATATATATATATAGTAATATTTATATATATTATAGTATTTTGATATAGTAATATAATATTTAATATATATTATTAATTAAGGTATATGATTTTATATTATACTATTAGAATAGGTATGGTTTAGGGATGTGCGAATATTCGTTGCCTTCGGCTTCTTCAGGATATATCTTGCTCACGAAGACTTACGCGTCATTCTTTGCCAGTCTTGAATGCCCGTTAAGCACGGTCTCCGCATATGTTCGGAATCCAGAGAAGACCTCAGGGTATAATTTGAGCTTCGTAAGTTCTTTGGATTTCGTGCAATTTAGAAATAATATTGAAGTGTTGTACGAATACAATTCTACAAATGATGTGTACGAATATATACCTTACGGTAATTACCCCGTAGCCATCCCCGCGTACTACGTATGAAGAACCTCACGTTATTTTAACTATCCGCTTTATACACCTCACTATATATTCATAATATTATCTATTACTACTACTAGTCCGCCTCTCAGGTTACACTACTCACTCTATTAATATATTTGAAAGTTAATAACATAGTATATTAATATAATATATAGTATATTTATAATTATACTTATAATATATATATCACTATCATGTTAACTAATTATCGTACCTTATATATAATATTAACTACTTCATATATGTCATTATATTAATGAATATAAATATTATCATAATATATTATTTATTATTATAGGTCATATATACTTAAAATACGTTCGTTTATGTGTGCGCAGGTAAGAGTCAGTTTGTGCATTTATTATAACTAATAGATACTATTCTAAATATAATATATGAATACGTAATTTACTCATTAAAGATAGTTCATTAGTTATACTAAGTATAATTAATATATTTACTATACGTATTTAACTTATATATACATTACTATGTAACTATTAATATATTTATTATACTTAATTATATATATATTATTATTTATACTATATATTATAGTACTAACATATTATATAGTATATACTATTAATATCTTAGCTATAACGTTATGATTATATACCTATTATATATATAGTACTTACTATACACTACTTAAGCATAAGAAGAGGGATATGAAGAAATAAGAGAGATTTCTTCTATCTTTTACACTCGCAAATATTCTTCTACTCCAAATTATATTTTTTATAGCGCAGTTATCTTAAAATTATACTTGTTCTATCGAGATGCATATCTAGTGTGCCTTGCCTAGGTTAATTGTCTCTTCATCTTTACAATCTACAGTATTATTCTAGAGTTATATGTTCATGATATCATAAGAAATAATAATCTAAGAGAATATGACATATAAAAAAGCAAGACATAGTCAAACTACCAATACCCTTCTTATCATTTCTCTCTATACTTTTTTACTTTAAAGTACCCAAGAGGTGTATAATTACTTTCTCTCAACTGATCCATGGGTGCTAGGAATGACAGAGTCGGGTCTGTAGTATTCTCCTTGAACTATGTTAGACTAATTCCCCCCCTTCTCGCGGAGGGGTCTATTTCTCTGAGTGACCACTGCAGCTATATGGGTAGATTATGTGCGCGCTCGTCAGGTGTAGTAAGTGTGGTGTCCTTCTCCTTCTAATAGCTCCTATTCGGTGGAGTAGATTCAGTTTCTATACACTCTTGTAGTTACATGATTAAGCTTAATAGCTATGCACTCACAGTTGTTAATGACTCATCGACAGGTTACGGGCTTCGGAGGCACTCCTCATCAGAAATTGCTCTGTAACACAACACTTACAATAATAATATAAATATTACCAATCTTGTGATTTCTACAGCTATCACACTTGAGAGTCTTTTTATACATTTATTCACCTTACTATTAACGAATACCAATCCTCCCTAGTTTCCCCTACTATTACTAAATACTTCCTAGGTTATCACCCCCCCCTTTCATCCTCAACCAACCGAATTTTTAGATATACGAAAGCTCTTTATCGCTCAATCTTAAATAAGTTCACATTCCTGATTACTTTGGTTAATTATTTTAGGTTTATTAATTTCATATGTGTTAATTAATACTCTTAATAGTGATTTCTCATTTTATTTTCCATGTTTTATTATTTATTATTTATTAATTTCTGGTATTATTACTTTTTAATATATTTTTATTTTTTATTAATTTTATTTATTTTATAGGATATATATAGATAAATTTCTTAAAATAATAATTATAATAGTTTTCACCTAAGTTTATTTTTAACTATTATTATAAATTATATTGGTTTTTTGAATAATCATTTAGGCCCTCATTTAAGGTATTTAGATGTAGAATAATTTATTTTTTTTGAGACAACGCGGTACTTGGCTTACTAACTTAAGCTTAGTTCCTATATCTTTAAATAGGGAAAGAAAAATTTAATATTCTTATATATTTACAAAATGAATAATATATTTTTAGTCTTTATTTATTATTTATATTTTGCTAGATTAAATTCATATATTTATTCTCTTTATTTATTTATATTAATAGTGTGTATTATGGTACAAGATATTGCTTAACTATTTACCTCTCAGATTTCCATATAATATAGGTATGCTTGAATTAGCATGTTATTAGTTTATATTATTATTATTATTATGTTGCATATATTTATTCAGATGGCATTATTATGTCACAAACGATAAGAACACGACAGGATGCGACGGCCATGAATTCTCCTCAATCAAGTGTTCATATTTCCTTCTGGTTAATATATTGTTGATTTGAATTTGGTGTTGTTAATAAATCTCAAGAATATTTTAAAATAATTGCTAGATAAAGTAAAGAAGACTCCAATTAATCTTAAAGACTATTATATTATTACATGAGAATAAATTAAAAGTATACATAATATGTAAATGAAATAAGTTTTTAACTATCAGCTTTATAATCCAAAATTTCGTTATCTTTTCAATAGAGTATATTAATACTTATATTAATTATAGTTGTACATTTAAAACTGCCCTTAATTTAATATGTTTAAATACTATTACTGCTTCGTATTTATTACCGCTCACTTTATATATATATATATTAATATATATTATATACCAATCGCAATTTTTTTTCCCTTATCATTATAATTATACTTATTAAAACGTAGGGTGTAAGCCTATGACCTTACACAGATAAGGGATTCATATGGTCTAGAGTGCTCTAGTTGATACTATCTCATATATAATTATATCATATCGTCTTTTGTCTTTGTTATCACCACATGAGTGAATAACATGGAGCAAGTGGAGGATTAGTTGAATGAAAAAAACTTTTTTTTAATATCTTGTAATTTTTAATTACTAATTTGAGTTTTATTCTATTAACTTTGATTGAAGTTCCTAACTTATTTGATTCATATTTTTTTTACTACTTATAATAATTAGGATTGCGACGGTTGGACTCTGGAATAGCGAGATAATTGGATAATGAAGCTACTTCCGTACATATTTAACTTACTGTACATTTCCTAAAATAGCTGTTATAGTAAGGTAATTTCTAATTAGAGAATGTTCAGCGTAGGACATCTTTGTCATGTCGCCCTTTTCCACCAAATTTAAGATATTTATACATTTTTTATATTATTAATATTATTCTTAGTATTAATTATCAGGAGCACGGACGGAGGGGACAGGGGACGAAGGTCCCCGTGTCCCCCGGTAAGGCTCGAGAAACCCGACTTTGCTATCGTTCTTTGGTCTTACACAGAGCGTTTGCTTTAGGTTTAAGTAACTGATAAATAGTGTCAGACCTCAATTTTTGAACATGCGTCGATGACTACAGAACTTGATCTGTTAACTTTCTCATTCAAATCGCTTATTATCGGCTGTTGTTGATGGACGATTTCTTTTCCTTTTCCTGTTAATAGTATAGTGGTGTTCCTTAGGGTTCTTCCTTATCTTCTACTCTATTTATACTTTTTATTAATGATCTTCTGAGGGTTTTTTGTTTTGTTTTTTGTTTTTTAAAGATGTCACCGTGACTCACGGCCAAAACCCTAATCAAGAAGAGAGGAGGTTGTTATTATTAATATATCTAATATTACGTATATATGTGTACTATTGTAACTCATATATAGCATTGATAGGGTCTTGCAAATAAATAAGTATAGTTACACATAGAAAGTAGTAATTAATAAAAATTAGCGACTGATCCGCTATGAACGTAAAAGACGAGAACAGTCAGAACTTCATAGAGGGAAAAGCTCAAATTATAGTCTGCACCTTATATATTATATAGATAAACATCGATATTTAATCGGTTAATTATTTTGTTTTATTATTAAAAAAAAAAATATATAAGGTAAAATCATTATGTTAAAAACTATATTATAATTTTAATAAATTATAAAAAGAAAAAGGAAAAAATGTTTTTTAAGTTGAATTTCAAAGTTTTTTCAAAAACTTTTTACTCTATAACTTTATTATAAGTTTTATTTATCTGAATCATCAACATCAATTACATATGCTGCAGATATATTACTTATATATAATCATGTTGTTTCTATTTCATTTTCTTTTGGTAAATTATTAATTTTTATTTGAATACATTTTAAATAAAATTTAAAACTATATTGTTTGATATACTATTTATATATCAGTGCATCTTTGCAAGAATTTGGATCACAAAGAAAAGAATAAGTAGGTGGACATTACATTTGAATCATTACCTATATTATTATAAGGCTAAGAGTATTAACCCGTAAAAAAATATTGGATAATTAATGATTAATGTTTAAGATACAAGGAGAATGATTCCACCTAATATTTACTTTCTGTATTATTGTGGATGTTATAAAGGATTTAAGCGGTACTTAAAAGAATCTTAATATGTCCCCAAAATATATTTAAATGATACCCTAACAACTTAATTCTTATATTTAAAATATTAATATGTATATTTCCTTATACTAATTTTAGTATGAAAACAAATAAAGGCTATAAAGTAACGTAATGAATTAGATCAGTTTAATTTCATTAGTTTAACTTACGTTATCAGATGGTTGGACATGCTCACAGCATCACTTATAACTGAAGTACATAATATGAGATTTGACTGCTTTAGAATATTATTTAATTTACTACCTGAAATACATTATAATAATACTATAAAAATTTATATTTTAAGCTTAATAGTTTCACAACTTATTTCTTGAGGCTTCCAGTTAAACATTAAGATTATGGTAGTTTTTATTAACGCTGCAATATCATTATATGTTGAGACAAATAGGAATTACAATGTACTAAAGACACTATTGGGCGTAAATATCTCTTCACGGCCTTGATATGAAGATTACTTGCATATAGCGATTTCTCGGTTATAATTCAGAGTATTGATTCGCTCTATTAATGCTCAAGATAGTTCATTGCTAGTGTTTCTTGGTCTATCTTTAATACGGGCAGGATCTCAGACTATGATCATATCATAAAAGGAACGCATCCTGGCAGTGATGAGGATGGACATCATCGGCGAATGTTTGATTATTATTGGTAAATTCAAAACTAGGGAGGATCATTTCAAAAAGAATATCAATAAGAGCAACGGGTGTAGTGATAATATATGTACTATAGCTTATGTATTCGACGAGCAAATAGCAGGACCATTTATACTTTCTCATCAATCTTACTAAATGATTATTTGAGTAAGTGGCAAAATTTAAAGATTAAAATTCAAAGTCAACTAAGTTTACCATAGTCATGTTAATTCCAAGGATGTTTATTTACTTACTAATACATTAATTTATTATAAGATGGAAATTCGACGTATTTAATATTGCTTCATAATAAAAGATTTTTGTGAACAGTTTAATAAAAAGGCTCACATTAGCATTTAATATTTCATTTTATCTAGATAAATCAGTCAAATTTGAAAAACCCAAACAGAGAGTTACCTATATTAGGGTATATCTATTTATTGCTTAGAATAATATGCTTTGTATTGACATTTCACATGCAATTACACACTTATTTGAAAGCTACCTACTTTTAAAGACTGTAAGTGCAGTTAATTAGATGCATATCTTATTATCACAGAATAAACCATTTATATATTCATTCAATTATTAATAATGTGAGTTAAAGTTTTCATTTAAATTTGTACCTAGTAGAACACAGCTTAACTTAGGGATTAAAACTGTTGTTTTATAGAATGAGGCATATTAAAAACAGACTTAATTGAAACTTGACGCTTATTTTACCAGATTAAAATATATAAGGTAGAATGATAATAGTTTAATTATATAGAATTATGCTAATATGAATGCTATGATTCTACTCGTTTCATAATTCTTATTAATTATTTGTTGAGTAATATACATAACCAGATCCAGCTTCTGGATTAATTTGGTGTATTTAGTATTGAAAGTAACTCTATTTATTATTTTCTCTCGCGCGAGGATGTTATGTGTATCTCGATATTGGACGCAGCTTTATAAATTCTATATTTAATTTAACTAAAATTGCATACAATCTCTCTATATAGATATATCAAGATAGAAGTTTAATATACACTTCAGTTGTAGAATCACGAAGTGTAACAGGTAGAGTTTAATTTAAGAGTTATGTAAAAGTATCTAATGTATTGTTATAGATTTCATGCTAGATTAATATCAGTAAGACTTGTCAGTTTTTTAATAGATTGGTCTCAACTGGTAGAAGGGAAAGGAAATTAATGAATTATTTAAAAGTTCACGTCAAGTCCAAATATAACTTAAAAGGATTAAAAAAGCGTTGATATAAGCAGAAAATCAGGGCTCTAGTAAATTAATCTTTGCTTCTCTATACTACTTATAAATGAAGATGCTGATTCTTAATATCGTTCAAGTAATTTATTTTATAATTTCATATAGCTCAAGAAAGCTCCTCACCCTGGAGCACGACACGACAGTTGCGTGACACGAGATGCATATGTAGTTGGTCAACGTGTTCATTTCTAATCTCCATCGTGGTAGATTATGTTTTTAAATAATAAATATAATAAAGGTGCCTTATATTCTGGTAGATTTCACTTAACATATTACCCTACTATACTAAAACTTTGGGCGGTTAGGACAAAATAAATTATAAATACTAGTAAAATAAATTGGCCTTATAAGCTTTATCTCATATTTTATTTATAAGGCTTTAAGGTATTTATTCCAGGGAAATTACTATATAATATACATTTTCTTTTTACCTTTTTGTATTAATATTAAATTAATTAATACATTTGAAAGAAGTTTATGTATATGTATTTTTTCGATTTTCATTAATTTATTCCATTCTAAGATTTTCTTCATTTTATATCACTCGACGGATATATTTGGATTTCGTAGATAAAGTTTTTAGGCATGAGTCTACATATTAATTTATTTTTAAGTTTGGCCTTTAAAACTAGTTTTATCTTTTGGTTGTTAAAAATCATGTAGGCAATAATTATTAACAATTTATTAAGAGCCTAATCTGTATAGTAGCTATACATCCTACATAATTATATATTTATTACTCACTACTAATAAATGATGATGTCGGGTAGTTCATATCTGTGTCAAATATATATATATATAGTATTATATATATATATTACTATTATAGATATACTAATCAATATACCTAATATACCACTTAACTAAATACATACTATACATATCACTAACTCTCTCAATAAATTCATGACTATTCAATCGCACACTACGGACATCTAGAAAATCAACTTCTACTTAGCCCTTCAAACATATCAATAAAAGAATGTCCATATCACAACAAATGAGACTCGGGACATATTGTGGACTTACAATTCTATATACTTGTGGTCTGAATAAAAAGAACACTGCTTAGGGATTTATTAGTTACAACATTTATTCCTTCAGTAAAATTTATTATTGTTCGCACCTCCATCATCTAAGTATAAATGAGCGAGCGACTTTTCTCAGCAAGCTGGAAAACATTATTTTAATGCTAAAAGGAATGTAGGACTTCTATTAACTAGCTTGAAGTTACATTTATAGAGAGTAGAGATTTATATAGACTCTATATTCTCAATATATATATTATTTAATGCCTACTGTTTTATTTAGATTAAATATATCATTATATAAACACAGTAATTTGATATTTATTGACAGCAGAAATATAAGGTTAGTAGTATTTAATAGTATTATATATTTTATGCAGATATAAAAAAGTTCTGGAACAATACGTACTAAAATGTTCTAGACATCTTAAATCTTACTCGAATATAGAAATAAATCTAGTAAATATTTAACGGTTACTGGGAACGACAAGCTTAGGTCTAATTCGTGAAACTGATAGTTTTCTGAGCTTATCGAGCATGGTATAAAGGGGCTTCGTAGTATATATAATATATAAATACCGATAAGTACTTCGGTATTTACTTCGGCAAGAAATTTTCTATGGAATTCGGCTCACATATCTTATTCCGCTACTAATTTAAATATATTAATATTATTATTATATAATATATATTAATATATAATATATTATATATATATATATTATTATTAATATATATATTATATATATATATATTTAATATATTATATGGAACATAGAATATATTGTTCCTTAAATATGTTTATTGTATATCAAATTTTGGAAATTATTTAGAAGATTATTTTATTTTTAATTTTTTTAAAATTAATTTTTATCTTTGACGGTTTAGGGGATTTACAATTTATAATAAAATTTAGGATATTATTATTTAGAGTTATAATAAAACTAATATACAATACCATTATAGGTGGATATGTCAATAGTACAAGGTACTATGCCGGTGGTAATGCTATTGGGCACAGTAAACGTACTATCTGACTAGTAAGCTGCTCGTCTCATAATTGACGCGTCATGCGGCGGCGTAGCGGTGCTCAGTGAGTGTAACACTATTTTTAATTCAACACTTCAAAGAAGTTAATACATAATTTGACAGCCTTAGACCACCGCATAACCGCTATTCCGCTTTTAAACCGCTATTAATCTATGACTAAACTATGTAGAGATCAGCATATTAGCATTATCCCGCTATTTCACGCATAACCTGCATTCCGTCATTTATCCGCATCCATCTTTAAGATATCGCATTTAATCCGCTAAATATCCGCATTTAGTCCGCACTAACAGTAAAATTTTGACATCTTCGGTCCATCATACTACGTACCTGAGTTTAAATAATTAAATTATTTGATATAATTTTTGAATATTCGTATCATAGGAAGTCCTATTTTCTTGGCGTTTTTTTGACTTTCATATCAGTCAATGACAACAAGATGTCTTGAAAACAATTAGAGGACAATTTCTCTTTCAATTGCAAAGCGTCAACGAGTGTCATAATCTCAGTCTATTATTTATTGATCCATTATTTAGTATATACTCGATATAAAGATGATTTCTATTATTCATTATTTATTTCTAGGACATAAGAACCATATCATATTTCAGATTTACTACAAAGATGCATTCATTCTTTCAAATTATTTGTTACGCTAACTTTATATGTAGTATTTTTTCAAATTTAGTTCTCGACTTCTGTTCCTTATTTATCACTTCATTGTAGATTGAAATTAGCATCAGAGATTACCTTTTTACAGAGAAATAAGAAGGAAACTTCTTGAAGAATTTATACTTCTTTTAAGTTTTTCTAGATATATGAAGTCATACAAAGATGATTAAAAAACAGTTGAGATCAAACGGCAAAATTTCTTTAAACCAAGGACAATTCTTAGGCTTAGCTTTTAATAAAACTGGTATTGGCAAAGGGATGTACTAGATCGCTTATATATTATATAATGCAAATCAATAATCAGGTTACGGTTAATAGACTTAATTTTCTATATAATTGGGCTAGTTAAAGTCTGATAGCATTTTATAGAGCGATGGGTATTTCTTTTGGGACTCCTCTCACAAACACATTTATTACGATTTCCTTCATTTTGAGTGGTCATTATTGGTTATCTTAATATCATATTAACCTAATTCTTTATAGTATTGTATGTATCACTCTCAGCAAAGTTTTTTTATTGTTAGAGTAAATATAACGTCTGGATTTCTTGATTGAATTTTTTATTAAATAATTGAAAAAAATCTACGTGTTGCATTATAACGAATTGCGACTCCCAAAATTACATAATGTTAGGATGCTGTCAATATTGTCTTTTTGCTAATAACTTCCTGTAATTTCTCATAGTGTTCACTTTCACTTGTTTGTACTATTTCCGTTGTCGATATTTTTTTTTTCACAATTAAGCACTCTATTAAACAAATGGCTCTCTTATAGTTTTCAATTATAAAAACTCACCATAATGTTTTACATGTTCGATATGTTGTAATTAATCTACATTTTTTGTTATAAGTCTTTTAGAAACTCAGTCTTTATACCCAATAATTTATTAATCTGAATCTACGGAAGCGTAGTTCTTCACATGAGCCTGGACTCTGTTGCAAAGGGATATCTGCGAACTGGCTAAGCTAGCATTACTCAGTTATATATAAAAGAAACACCGTCGTTTACCTTCTTCAATCATCATCATAAATGAAAAACGTCTCGACACGAGTTTTTATTTAATTTTATTATTTATATTTTATTTTTTATTTATTTTTTTATTTTTATTTATTGGCCACAATTATTTATAAAATTTTAGTGTGGGAAATGTTTAAAAAAAAAATAAATTTTCCCTCATAATTTTGAAGGCTCGAGCCTCGTCCCCTACCCTGTCGTAATCCACCGGGAGGTCATAGAGAGACCCGACTTCACTCCTGGCATATCTATTTGCTCGAGAGATTATACTACTCTAATTGGTATCCTTTAGTTAATATAAAAAATAAAATAAGATAATTAAAATTTTATTATCCTCTAACTTTAAAAATTGGATATATATTTATATTTACTAAAAGGAATATACTATAGGTATAAACCGCAAATAGATAGCAGGAGTTACTCAGGTGTCTTTACGTAGACCTCGCCGGTGGACGACGGGGGGACTTCATCCCTCCTCTGTAACAAAATAGGCTTTTTTTATTTTTTAAATTAATATATTATTCAAATTCGAATATAAAAAATAAATAATAATAAATAAAAAAAAAAAATATAATAAATTAAATAATTCTATTTAGGATTAATTTCTCTAATACTTTAATTCCAAAATATATATTAATTTAATAATAATTAATTTAGATTATGGAATTAAAATTAGACATATATTTGCAAAAGTAATATAATAATGAATGTTACATTAAATTGTACAGACTAATTTATATAGTGACACTTTCCAATAATAACATCATAATAATAATAATTAAATATATTAATATAATTAATATAATAGATATTAATTAAATATAATTAAATAATAATAATAATATATATAAATAACTTTAAATAATTAAATAATTTAAATAAATAATAATATATATAATAATAATAATAATAATATAATAATAATAATATTAAATAATATTAAATAAATAATAATAATTAATATTATATTATTAAATAATAATAACTGTAACGACAATTTACAAGGCGAACACGCTAATCACTCCCGAGCTTGTATATTTTTATTTGTATCACTGCCAGACGTATAATTTATACATGACTATAGGAGTAAGATTGGAGTCAGAAACTCACGATTTTTCGCTCAACTTCACTCTTAACTAAGCTTCTTTTATAAATTAGACAATTCAAATAAACTATGATATACAACTAGATAACGAGTATTGTTTTATTTACGATTTCTTTACTTATTAGATTAATGTTTAATCCATCGATAGTGATTTCTGGGCTATTACAAAACAGTTTTTAAAAATTTGCATTCATGTGAGTATATGCGCTAGAGATTAACGATGGTGTTTTCATTAATTGTTATTTAATTTCAGATAATTATATTATATATATATATATTAATTAGATGTAGTGTTAGTGTAATGTTACGAGTCTGTCCTCCATCGCTCAATATTAACACGAGTCTCGCCTTGAATATGATATTTATATATTAATATTTTATAATATATATTATATATTATTTATCTGGTCCTTGGTTTGAATTTAAGTAATATATTTTTACATTGAGAATGACGTATTATTTTATATAGAAATTATATTTAATAAATTATACCCTCAAAACCTGTGTTGCTGTAAAGAGCTATATGTTGTAAAGCACAAGCCACTAGTATAATTTAAGGGCATATTTGGTATAAGTATTTTAATTTATGTTTTTTATTTATATACCTCCTTATCTTATTTTTCCTATTTCAATAACATAGTTAATTCAATATAAAGTTATGAAAATAATTGTTTATTTAGTATAATATATAAAATTTAATTATTATGTTTTTATTTATTCTTTTCATATGGGTTTAGGATTTAAGGTTGGAAAAGCTATAAACCGGGTACGTTATAGTCATTATGGAATTCTGAAGGAAAAATGTTTTACTCTATCATATTTAAATATAAACCTAATTTCAAATTAAAAATTGCCAATGTTCTTTTTGAGTAACCTTTTTATCTTTCATATAATATATGAGACCAGTCGTTTAAGTTATATATCCGGGTCTACATATGTATCTTAAAATCTAATTAATGCTACAAAGATAGAGATATAATTCACATGGTGGGATAATGTTACTGGTTCTCAATATTTATAGTGCGGTAAAAATTGAAAAAATATAATAAAATAAAATAATAAAAATAATTATAAAAAATAATATAAAATATTTAATTATTCTCATAAAACTACTAAATAATATACATTGTATAAGGTAGATAATATACATTATACAATATAAATAATTATCTACTGTTTAGTTAATTATTTATATAATCAGTATATTTGATTTTTATATTCAAACATGTAATAGGCAATAAATCCAATTTGGGTGGAGAGAGGGAGAGGGATGAGAGGAGAGAGAGAGAGAAGGAGATGAGATAGGAAGATGCAGTTATAGATAGGGACGGGGACGAATAGAGAGAGCATAGGGAGGACGTCGAAGAGTACGACGGAGGAGAGAGCGAGATGAGGGAGGGAGGGGAGAGAGAGGGAGAGGAGAGGAGGAGAGACAGATGGCTTTGTCACACACATGACGAGCCCAAGTCATATTGTGTATTGAGTATGAGGTGTTCTGGCAAGAGATCAATTTACCGACAGCTCGAAGGTCACAGTTAACTCGCTATACGGATTCTCGGATTTCCAGGCATCATAGCATGGGGCGGTGTGTGGTAGAACCTCTTTACTCCTTCAGAGTACCTTTGACCTTTTGGCGGTTAGATGGGGTGAGAGAATAAATAGTACCTATCATTCTCAGATAGATTACCTCCACCGGAAAGGAAAAATATGAGAGAGAATAAGTAATATTGCATTTCAGACTTCACTGTCATCTGAGCAGTTGCATCTGAGTAATAAAGGGTTATATATAGTATATATATATATATATCCTATACTTTGGGATTATTTCTTAGTGAAAATAAATAAAAAGCAAATTTAATAGAAGTCTATTTATTTATTTTAACACTATAAACTATATTATTTTTTTTAAACTGAATTACTAGAGCAAGAGAAATTTCGTACGTGATCACGAAGTAACTTTTATTAATCATTAATTTAAACTATATATAATATTTAACATATAATTTATTTTTATTTTTATTTTTATTTTATATTTTATATTTTATATATTATTATTCCTTTTATGTGAAATTTTATCAGGATTCCTAAAAAATGTATTTTCATTCTTTGGTGCTGTTATAGCTTATCTGTATAGTTTTTTGAGATATATATTTTTTTTTTTTTTTTTTTTTTTTTTTTTTACATTTTCGCGTCTAAAATTGGACCAGCATTCCACCAATGTATTCCGTTTTAACTGTAGCATTAATGTTTTTTAAGATTACATATGACGGATATACTAAACGCTGACCATATATATATATATATATATATATATATATATTATATATATATATATATATAATATATATATATATATATATATATATATATATATATTAATATATATATATATATATATATATATATATATATTAATATATATATAATATATAATATTTATTATAAATAATTATATATTATATATTATTATAATATTATATATTTATTATTTATATTTCGCAAACAGATAAATGATCAAGGTTGATCAATAAAATATGGGTATCAATATATATAGATAATATAATAATCCTTGCTTTGCCATTAAGGGCAATTTACATAGGGCTTTTTATTTGGTAAATAATAACATATCGAGGATTTAAGACTTTATAAACAAATATTATTTAATCTTTATCATTGGCAAGTACCAGAGGATTTTCTTGGGATAACATAATTCCTTAGTGCTCGGAATGTATTCTTATGCTCACTAATCGGCAATTTTATTCACACAAAGATATATGGTCATAAAACATAACACTTTGGCTGATGCTTATTTCAAGCCCTGGCCTAATAGGAAGTCTGAGGTATAACAGGGTCATCGAGTAATGTAACCATGCACATAAACCTATGCAATATTATATCTTATTAGTTCTTCATAAACCATATCATATTTGCCACAGGACTACCAATCATTAATACAACAAATAAAGCATCCTTACCTTTATCCTCGATTAAGTCTACATAAATATCAATATTACATATACATTAATCCTAATCAAGTGGTGCTCATAACCCGGCGCAAACATTCTAACTATTGAATTCTGCTTTGAGTAGCCTGACAGAGTGGAATACCAAACCCTCAAACATCAAACCAGTGTAAGCAGATAGCATGTGTGGTACAATAATAAGAAACTTACAAGTATCCCTGAGTATAGGCAAACGGACAAATACTTAGTCAATTAGACCTATATCAAATTACCCTGCTTAATAGGAAAGTATTTTTCTCTAACAAAGTCTTAACATGCTGAGGTCCAAAGACGGAAAGCTGTTTTTAGCACTTGGATTCGTCCCAGTCTTAATATTAAGAAGTCCCTAAAGTTCAATAATTCTGAATTTCAACCCTATCAATCATCAAACCATTGTTAATTAAAAATTTCAGTAAGAAGTTGACTAGCCACGCATTGAGAATAATCAAGCAATTATTGTCTGTATCAATCTACCTATCAGCACTAAGTCTAGTGCATACTCTATAACCAGATTCTTGAATAGTAGAAGCACAGGTTCAAGATTTTTACGCTAGGTACCGCCGATACACATCCTTTTCGTTTCAATCTGTATGTGTCTATGCAAGCACCTCGGTGATAATCGATCGATGATAATAAATCACCTAAGGCTAGTTAGTCTAGAACATATTGGAAGTGTCGTTATAATTATAATAATAAACATAGATAATAGAAAAAGGGTCTACACTGAATTCTCACTTGATAGGAACATCTAATGTATTACTTGTACTCACCACCCGAAGGAGAGAACTTAATATATCTCATCAACTGAACATTACTGTCTCCTATGTTATATATTTCCACAGAATATAAAAGACAATAAACTTCCCTCACTAAAGTCCTTTTTTGTATAGGTATTAAATTCTTTCCAATGTCTTCTTTTCGTAATATCCAAGTTTTTAACAGTATGTTCAACACATACAAATCAAACTGCACTTTATGGAATAAGATTCTCAATATAATATATATTATAGCCATTATAAATTTCTGATCTTTCTTAAACTTGAAAAAACTCATTACTACAGAACAATTCTCTACAACCTTTTACATGACGGGTCTATGACAGTCACGAGATCTTATTATTACTGTGTGAAATAGAATCTAAAACTGGGTGAATAGAGAGTTTCCTCTTACAGTGATGGCAACACGAACTAAGGCTTATAAAATCAATTTTTACATAAATATTATTATCTATTATAAATATTAGAACAGACCGAGAATTTAGTGTGTCTTGAGTATTATCGAGATACTAACATGTCAGTCCGTCTTATGATTTATGAATTTGAGACCAACAACGGTGCGACTCTATTTTAATGAGGAGTCGGGATCCAAGATTTATCCATCAATGTACACGAGCTTATTATTACAAATTACTCCAGCAAGTATAAGGTGACGAAATAGAGCCCAAATTAAACCTCACTTTGCAATAACTGTAACTATATTAAACGTCTTATAAATTGGTAACATTTGTTGTCACTCTTATTCTTAGGCTCCTAATTTAGGTGCAATCAGACTTCAATGCCACCTCGCTTAATTCGAAAAACATATTGAGAGAGAGAACCTCTTCTCACATTAATGTAAGGCGACCGACTATCGACCGGGGAAGAGGCTATCAATTATACCTGTGGCAAGGGTTTTCCTGTAAGTTGTGTGCAGGGAGTACATTTTGATAAATATTCAACCTCATTATATTTCATACAACAACCCGATTCATCATCCATTATTGAATCTTGTGCTAGAATGTGCTTGAATGGGCTGTGAGTACGATAAATATCCAATAGCTGATATACTAAAGTATGCTCTAGAATTTGCAGGAAGCCAGGCAAGCAAGTCGGAAGAACCTAATGTGTTGAATCCAAATGTTATGGAAGTTGATTTGTCAGAGTTTTCTGAGACAGATGTTGAAATGATTGATTCTAAAGAGAAGGAGTTGCATTCTCATAAAGAAGAAACAATTTCTGTCAACTGTGAAGATGGACCACCTACTTCACCAGAATATGTACAGCGTGTAAGCATTGACGCTGTTAACAATAGTCTTATAATAGATAATTCATTGTTTGGAGGCCGTACTGAACCGTTCGTA
>JABUQX010034169.1:35000-52686 GCA_015478945.1 Trachelipus rathkii
CAAATGTTAGCAGAAATTTTCGAAAATGTTCCGTGCTCACACTCTCTTACGTCAATTCTCATCAATTGACGAAAGCCCATCTCTATTCATTATTCCATGTAAAATTTTCCTTAACTCTTTCTTTTTTAACCTTCCACTGTCTTCAGAACAGTTGCCTATTTTCCATAGTCACACATTCTTCGCCTTCTCCCAACTGTTCATTACTTCTTTTTCCTTCTTACGTTATGCATACTTTTAGCCTTCCTCTATCTCCTTACATATCTCCATACACTTCTTCGAAAGCCATCGATCACTGGCTTTTAGTATATCCAACTACACATCATTTTAACTTTTACCGCTTCATATCCACCTTACTATTGGGATTCTAACTTTCATACTTTAAGCAAACCCAGGTTTTTACCCTATTTTGGATTATTAACAACGCTTTTTCTGTTCTTCATTGCGTCCAGAATTGTGCAAGGTTCCATCTTGTTTCACATTCAACTGACCTTATTTGAAAGTAGCACTCACATGCATTTCATTTAAATTTTCGTTATTTAACTTCTAAATCCTAATTCATTCCGACTTCCTTACGTTTTTCTTCCTCTCCATCCAGTGCGCCCTACTTATACTTAATTTTTTACATAAAGGCAACTAATGATCTGATATCTCCAATGCTCCAACCCCTCACTGATTTAACACCAACACATACTTAAATCTTCTTCTTCTTATAATATTATTATTATATATAATAACTATATATATATATATATATTATATATATTAATATTATAATATATATATATTTATAGTATTATATATTTATATATAGTATAAAATATATATATATATATATATATAATTTATATATATATATATTATATTATATAATATATATATTATAATATATATATATATTATATAATATTATATATATATATATATAATATATATATATAGTATATATTATAATTATATATAATATATATATAATATATAATATATAGTAATATATAAATATTTATTATAAGTAGTATAAATATATATAGTATATATAATATATATATATATATATATATATATATTAGTTGCCGAGCATCCTGTATTTTTGCTCACCGCTCCGCACCGCCCGCACCGGGAGTCGCGTCACCAGCACCACTACCTGCACCACCGTCACTTACCGCATCGATAAAAAGATTGATGTAAAGCACACCACATCCCTACAGACCGGCACCGCACGCAATTCCGCCTCTTTTGCAATGCGCACCGCATCGCAGCCGAGAGTAAACGCACAGCAATGCGTACCCCGCTCGGCACCACGCACAGCACAGCACAGCACAGCACGGGCAAGATATATATTATAATAGTATATATATTACTATATATATATATATATTATTATGAATATATATATATATATATATATAATATATATATTATAATTATAATAAATATATATATATATAATATAAATATAATTATTACATATGTATATATTATATATATAGATATATATATATATATATATTGTATATATATATCACTCCTATTATATAGTATATATAGTATAATATAATTATATATATATATAGTATATAATATATATATATTTATATATTATATATATATATAATATATTGGAGAAGGGAAGTAGTCCTCCCGAAGAATGAAAATTACCCACCATTTTGGCATTATATGAAGTCTTAGAGTGAGCATCCCAGGCACTTCAAGCCCAATGCTTCTTCTCCTTTGCGCTCAAAATATCCCTGCATTTTTTCTGCATCATCAGCAGCTCTTTCTCTTTATCACACACAAGTGAATACAATTACAGACAACAACTTAACTTTTAAAAAAAATAAAAATGAGAAAAAATGGCAGCCACGCGATTAGGTTTATCGAAACAGCCTTATAGGGCTGGCTAAAAAAATAACCCCTTATCCACCCTACTCTCATCACTACGTTAAAGTCATGACCCGCCTTCCGGTGATAATTTGGTGGCGTCACGGAAAATGCCGGCCTGTTTTGGATGTACGGTCTCCTTCCTTTATAAAATTTGTGTAACCGTTTCTCTGTTTAATTAATTAATTTTGTTGAACATCACATCTCCTGCTCCTCCTCCACAATACCTCATCTCTTATTCTTAACCGAAACTAGGTTTTGAGCGTTTCTGACTTCAAAACTCCTTATCTTAGCCGACACTTAGGTTTTGAATCGTTCTGAATCTGTCAAACTCTACTTCTTTGACTCCTACTAATCTTCTTTCGAATTTTCAACCGAAGGCAATTGTGCCAATGTTTGCAATGTATGTGTTTGTTCCCTGTGTCTTCTAATTTGGAGTTCTCGAATATTCTATCTAAATGGCTTGTTAACATCTGTCAATTCCATCAATTCTATTTCCTATCTGTTCTGTCAATTCTTTTCTCCTACTCACTGCTATCTCTTCCTAAATGCGTCACTATTAGGCTCCAAAGTAAAACACATTCTCTCTCTCACATTTCTCTGAATTCCTCCATTCTTGGTGATTTTCACTTTCACCTACCTCTCCTATATTTCTTCTCTTCTTATATTATTTTTCATAAGATTTATCTATGTTGTTGTGTGAACTTGTTACCATCTTTTCAATCCAGAATGACCCGAGGGTAGTTCCTGTTCCTACCGTATCTCTGAGTCACTTGATGATGAACTAACATGTCTAGAACCTTTCCTAATCTCAATCCTTTCTTCTTATTCCGTATAATTCTTCTTCCTCTAGTTCCCTTCGATCACTCTCACTTAATTTTCTGTCTAACTCTCTTCATAGTTCGCCTGCAATGTATAGTAACCCGCACCTTACTGGGCGAGAAAGACGTTTTTTTGACACTTCGATGCTGCAAATAGTACGACGCAAGTTCCGGCGACTTGTGGTCGTATATCTTTGATTTGCCATGGAATGACTACAGCTTCCATGGAAAGGGTTCCTCGTAGGAGTGTGCAAAGCGCGAACTAATTCTCTTTGCATGATGTGTGTGTACCCCATGATCTTACCTTCAACTAAACCTAGCGCAAAAGCCCTTAGTTAACTTAACTGTTCTCTGTGCACTATTAGCTACAGGACGCTGCCCTTTAGGAATTATTGTATATCTTCAAATTCGTCAGAAACCTCAGATTTTTCATTTAAAAATCGTTCAAAATTTTTCTCCATAACTCCAAAAAATTCTTTCTCGGTAGAGAAATGCTTAATACATCCCTAACTGGCTCATCTTCCTCATGTCCTTTCTAACATTTTCAAAAAAGCCATTTGAAGATTTGCTTTTCTTCCTCTCCCTCCCTTTAGTATCTACATGCACAACTGCTGTTTAACTTCCACTAGAGCTGAATCTGCTCAAGCATTGCTCCTAATTCCATCCTCTTTACACCTCACGTCCAACATATTAATGCTAATTAATGTACATTTTCTTTCAGGGCTTGCTATTTCTGATTATTATCTAGAGATTTTAGATATTATATATTTTTATATAGTATATATATATATATATATTATATATATTATATATATATATATATAATATATAATTATATTATATATAATTTGAATATTATATATATATATATATATATAATATATAATATATATTATATATAATATATAGATATATATTTTATATATTATTATACGTCATACCTCCATGTCTAACCACTCGTGATTTCTTCACCCTAAGTTTTTGCTTTAAATACGTCAATTTTACATGCCTTATATGATATCTGAAATAATAAGTAGTTTATTTAAGGTTTTAAATTATATAATTTGTATGTAGTCCAAACTTTATTAAAGACATCTTTTTGCACTTTAATCTGTCTAACGTGAGAACAGAGTAGTTTCTACGCTAACTACCCTGGGAATGACTACAACTTTGACACTAATAACCGCTAAGGTTGACTTCCGAAAGATTGGAAGGTTGCTGTTATCGTCGATGGGATGAGCAGGTTTATTCTAACTAAATTTTTTTCTTTCTAAATTTATTGGGTTGCTTAATTGTTATAGAACTAACCATTCTATTAGCCTGATAATTTATACCGTATGAATCGGGGAGTTTATGTAGGATATGCTCAGAAGCATACATCCTGTTGTTTAAAGAGTATGCTCGAACTGGTCGGCCATTTTTATTTTGGTTCCTCTTTACCACCAGTTACATAGTAGTTTCTGTGTTTGAAGATGGCATATATGAAAAAACAATATACATACATCATAGTGTCCGATTGGAACATTACTGGACATATATTAACACTACATTTTCATGCAGCTAACGCTTGTACCATAACTGTAATTGTAATTACAAAATGAAGTCAAAAATTTGTAACTGTACGTGATTCAGCTACTATTTTTTTCTTGAGAAAAAGTATAAAAATAATTATATTATATATAGTATATAATATATATAGGTATATATGATATATAATATATATTATAATATTAATATATATATTATATATTATATATATATATTATATAGTATTATATTATGATATATAATATAGTATATATATATATATATATATTATAGGCTATATTAGTTATCAGTGTGTTTAATTATCTGCATTGACTTCCACAAATATTAAAAAATAATGCTATTGTTGCATTCGCACGTCGACACTCGATGTGAAATATGAAAATGTCTGATGGGAAACTGTGTTTAGAAAATTTAGCAACTTTTCGTGAAGAAATTGATAGAAGATTTGGACTAATTCCGTCTCATAGGTAGTGACAGTAAATTGAGTCACAATCGATAATCTAGCATTTTATGTAATTATTGATAGGCTCGTACTTGTGAGTATATGTTTCGCTCGAAATCAACTGTTGCAGCAATTCCGCCAATAGTAGCCTTATCCAGTGTGGTTTGGGATTGACTTCGATATTGTCTCCCATGACATCGGCAAACTGTACTGCAATCGTAATTATTCTCGGGAAGGAAGAATGATATCTGGATTAAGAACTATCTAAGCAGCAAACACAGGAAAATGTAGAAAGGAAAGTTAGTAAAAGAGTAAAGGACTCCAATTCCCAATTTTAAAACAGCAGATACTGTTGAACACTAATTTATAAACAATATATGGGGACAGCTGAAAACGAAAATCATAAAGTAAATGCGATAATAGTATTTACGAAATATAGTAAGGATTTCGATCTTCGTTCGTCACGTGAATAATGTTTGCTGTTACTGCTAACGAAATACACATCCCCTCCTTCACATCACTACTCAAAATAAAATACTACGGAGATATTATTTTTTGAAAGAAAATGTGTGACAGCGTTAAAACTAAAAGTTTCAGACTTAATAACCTCTGTCAAATAATCATCTAAGTTATTAGCTTCTCTCCCGACTAATAGTTCAGATAAGCTCAAGATCAGCAGTTTCTTTTGTATCTCTGACGTAGTCATTCTGCTGTTGACACTTATTTCTACAGGCCCAATTTGTGTCGTGATCTGTCAATCTCTCCTTGAACGTCAAATACTGGTGTAATATCTCCATGACTTCGACGTATTAATGAATGTCTGGCGAAATGGAACTTATCTCGCTAATGATGTCACTTTGTGCATAGAGATCTTGGTGCCAAATAAATGAAAATGTTTCTTATCAACAGTATAATGGGGTCCCTGTCCAGCCCACCATACATTATAAATGCTGTTGACATCTCAAACAACAGTCAGAAAGTTCTCTCAATTTGTAGGTCAATTGCTCAACTTTAGAATTTCGACCAATTTCAGTAAAACTAAAGAAAATACAGGCCAGAATAAAGTTCGTAACTTCAGTAATCATGAAATTTACTGCTCGCTGCAAAAATATGTTAAGTTGCACGAATCTTAATGAATTTCTCTGCCAGTACGGAGCTCTGATGATAAAAAAAAATGTCTTCCCATCCATGACAATTCTATTCTACAATTGTATCTTGTACTCCAATCAGTTGAAGATATCAATTCTGATATCAGCAAACACTTGTGTCATGCCTCTCGTAAAACTCTGAGAGTTTAATATCTCAGAACAATGACAATCAAGTGAGATAAAAATGATGAGGGAGACGATATGAGATCTTTTTCTCTTCTAAATTAGTGGTTAGTTATCAATTGTTATTGTGCCCATTGTAGTGAGGAGAAAATTTAAACATCGTAAATGAAAACTATTTGTTTACCTATCACTTGTTATTTCTGATAAACGGGGCATAAATATCAGACGTGCTAAGCGTTTTTTCCCAAAAAAAAAATTATCCTACATCGTTTTTTTTTTTTATTCAAATTTTTTTTTTTTAAATTTTTTTTTTTTTTTTTTTTTTTTTTTTTTTGTAAACCTGCCTTTCTATCTATTTGCTCTGATTAGTCTAGCTATAACCTATTTCCTTAAAAGGGTAATAGTATATAGTATTATAAATATATATATATATATATATTAATATTATATATATATATATATATTAATATATATAATATATATATATATATATAATATGTATATATATATAAATAGTGACAGAACATCCCGTCATCCGTATCCGTGGGCATTTCGCACATATAAAGGATCCGCATCCGCCGTTTGTCATGCTGGATGTTGCGCGGGATTATTATTGTCTAGATTGATAAAAGAATTTTATAATAAATACTTAAGAGAACTGAAAAATGACAATATAACAGTTAAGGCAATTCAAAAACCGGCTTGATATTCCAAACAAAAAGTCAGTACCTCCGCACTCTTTCCGATGTAATACATTAAATCTCTCAACGCCTAAGGAAGCATTTTGAACCATCTTCAAAATGAAAATGATGCGGCTGAAAAAATGTAATTAAAGTAGAGCTAGAAAAACGCTTGGTTCTGTGAAAATTAATGTCTTTTCAAACATTCAATTTTATAGAATAAAAAAGCAATTTTTTTGTAACACAATATTAGAACAAGGTAAATCGTCACTTTGGTTGCAGTCCAAGAACTTCAACCGAACATATCTGTTAAATCCGGCCACCGTCATTAAAAAGGGGAAAAAAACGAAATCTTTACAGAACCAACACTTTCTACTAAGTAAATCAAAACAATTCACTGAAGAATTTCTATCAGTCAGTAGTGATAATAGACGAACACACGCATTTCCAAAAGATGTACTGCAAGATGATTGAAAACTATCACCAGAAAAAACGACTATATACAAATAGACACTATCAGTTGTTGGAAGTAAGCAATAATGTTATTCCAGCGCTGATTAACTTGCAAGGAAATTCTTGCCCTGTCCTTCAATTATATGATTATAGAGAGTATTTAGCAATGCTGACTAATATTATGATGAAAAGAGAACAGACTCTCAGCTAGGAAAGGCAAGAAAAATTGCATGTTTCTCGCACTAATTTGTAATTTCATACAGTTCAAAAAGTATATAATCCATCTACTATAAACTCTTTCCATTAAGGGCGAGGTTTGATGGAAAGAGTATTGGGAGGGTGCATTTTAATTTGGGTCCCGCCGTGACTGGTAGCACCATTAATTAATGAGATTGGTTGCTAAAACTCGAATATAATATATATAATATATAATATATATATATATATATAATATATATATATAAATATATATATATATATAATATATATAATTTATATATATTATATCCGCATCCGCGGATATTAACACAAACTCCGCATCGATGCGAAAAAAATGACATCTGCGGCATCACTAATATATATATATATATAGTAATTATATATATAATATAATTATTAATATATATATAATATATATATATATATAATAATATATATATATATATAATATATATATTAATAATAATAATATATAGTATAATAATATATAATATATATATAGTATAGAAATTTCCCTAAAGATAAAACCTTCACTTCACAATTTTAATCACGCAACAACAACTTAAATTAAACATTTTTAATTAAACTTTAATTTTATTTTCAAACATTTTAAAATAGATAAATGTAAACATTTTTTCCCTTCTAAATGTAATACTGACGTTCGCCTCTAATTCGGGAGCTCTCATTGATCGGATCTTCGAGAACAGAACAGAAGAACTCAAAATTAGAACGACTATGAATTGGGTTGGTGGTTACTGTTATATTTTTTTGTATAAATATATGCCTTTCATTAAATTGATTTGAATCGTGTCCTCTTCACTTCGCCCTGTTGTTTGTTATAGTTATTCCAAATTTTTTTAATAGCAGAAAATGATTCAACTGCTTTTCTAAACTAATACTGAAACGTGTTGAAAATTTGATTTGCATTATTTATATTGATGAATGTATAGTTGGTTCGAGAAGTTCAAGAGCAGAGTTAAATTCGCGGACCCTAGATACGTTGTTTATTTGTTATTCTTTCCCCAAAGTCGTTTTTCGCCGAAAATATGCAGTTTGCAAATCTGTGCATGTAATGCGGTATTATCCATTCAATTGAGTTCGGGGCCTTTTAACTTTTGGGGAGAATACTTTTTTTTCTTCAGGGGGAAGGGTTAGATTGAGGAATCGATTTTTTTGGAAGAGAATTTTTTATCAAACAAAAATCCGGACTCCAGCAGGCTCCCCCTTTCCCCCATATCTAGTAACTTATTCATGGACTCAATAACAATTATTACATCCCCTCACCCCTCCTCTCCCATAGCAATTTGGCACAGATAACGTCGCACGATTATATTGTACAGCCATTCCTACACAACACAAAACCCGCTTGAATCTAGATATACATAAATCAGCATTAATATGTAATATACAATCACCATGAACAGTCCCTAAAACAACACACCCCTTCCTAGAACACCTAATCATCAATGGAAAACATCGTCACTTTTATTTTTTTCTATTACAATGGATTAATTACTTCCCCTTAATATAGGCCTAATTGTAATTATAGTAATTAGTTAGTGCATTTCCTGATTCCCCCGCTCTACGTATACTGCTCTCCCCTCTTCCTCAAAACAGAATACTCCTTTTCTCTCCCTTCAACAAATAACTTCCTAGCTCTCTCGTGACATCATAGTCTCAGCCTCTAAGAACAGGCCATATCACACATCCACAATTAAACTAACTTCACCAAAACCACAACCACTGTATTTACCTCCCAGATCCTTACTTGCCCTGTTCCCCTCAATTTCCCTACGGACCAATAAACATCTCCTTTGCCAAAAAACATTACCATTCACATCAATCTATTAACCTTCCCCTTAAAAAAAGTTTTCCTCCCCAAAAGTTAAAAGCCCCGAACTCATTGAATGTGTATACCGCATACCATGCAGAGATTGCAACCTGGCGTTTTCGGCGAAACAAACGATTTTGATAAGACGGATAAATAACAACATAAACCACGAATCCTAGGGTCCGCGATGCAAACTCTTGCTTTACTTCTCATTAGAACCAACTATATACCATTCCCACAATAATAAATATCTGCATCAATACAACGGCTCCACAATTAAATACTTTTCACCAAAACCAAGTTGAATCATTTATTAAAAATTTGGAGATAATATACAAGAATTAACATGTTGAAGCAGCGAGGACATAATTCAAGAAACACATTAATCAAAAGACACGTATTTTCAAAGCAAAAAATATAATACACCGTAACTCAACGCAACTCCAAAGATTCATATTCATCTAATTTTTGATTATTCTGTTCTTGCTCTCATAGATCCATACACCTGAAAGTAGCCTCCCACATAGAGCGAAACGTAGATTACATTTAGAAGGGGAAAAAAATGTTACATTTATCTAATTTAAAATTTTGAAAATAAATAAAGTTTAATTAAAAATTTTATAAGTTTTTTTTCAGTGAATAAAAATTGTGCAAGTGATAAAGTTTTATAAAGTAACCAGAATAAGGTAATAATTTTATAAATATGATAAAGAAGGTTTTATTTTTATAACAATATGCACATAATAATATGATATATTATATATATTATATATAATATATTATATAATATTAATATATATTAAATATAGTATAATATAATATAACTAATATAATATAAGATATATATATATATATAGATATAATATATATATTTAATATATTATATCAGGCCCGTAGCCGAATTTTCGGCTGGGGGCGGGCTGCACTTTCGCAGTGGTTACATTCAATATGAAAGTTAATAAATATCATATATATATATATATATAATTAAAAAAAATATATATATATATATAATAATATTAATATTATAAATATAGATAATATAAATATATATATATATATGAATATATGTATATATAATAATTATATATATATATATATAAATATATATATATAATATTATAATATATAGTATATAATATATATATATATATTAATAAATATAATATATATATTAATATATAATATATATATATATATATATTATCTAATATATATATATATATAATATAATATAAACTATAATATATAATATATATATATATAACTATATATTATTATTTAATTTAATAAAAGCTTTCTAGATGGTTAGATTAAATTCCTGTTTCTTGCTTAATGAGGTGATCAAAAAATTCATGCTGACTTCTGTGCTAAGATCTCGATGATTTGACAGTAAAGCAAAACTTGTAATGCGATCCTCTCCAACACTATTTCGTAAATACATTTTAGGCGCCTTAATTCGAAAAAGGTCTTCACTGTTAAGTGGATAAGGCAATACGCTAAGATATTTCCAAGGAGAGTAGCATGCAGGAAAACCCTCTTGTCCACTCAGGCCCAATAGCACTTCGATCTGGATGTTTTGTTTTTTTTTCATTTTTCTAAGTAGAAATTTACGCTGCCAAGACAAACACCTCTCTTTAGTGTATTCGCTCATGAGGTCTGCAGGTCTGTCTTTATAAAAGGGATGCTTTTCAATTTGACTTTAAAGTACATTGCACTTTCTGGAAAATTACTACTGAAAGGAATGATAGTGGTTTCAATCAATGCGTAGAGAAATCGATCGCAGTACAACGAGAAAATCAAACATCAATAATACGGAAAAAAACTGACGATCGGAAATGATCGGATCATATAGGCCAGCATTGACATTACGAAATTCTGGAACTTCGTATTCTTGCAATTTTATTCAATACCTTACTCGCATACATCTAGCTTGTGTGAATATGGTTTAAACTCTGTGGGATTTTGTCTATCTTTTTCGAAAAGTTGAATAATGTCTTTCATAAGTTTAATTGCATCTGTACAATGTCCAAATAACACTCTGCGTAACTGTTTTGAAAAGGTGTAGGTACCAAGAAATTTACTAATCACGACTAATGTTATTATGAAAACTTCAAAATTACTTATTGATTTAACAACGAGAGAAGCTTTCTGTGAATTCATCAGTCCATTCTTTATTCTCCTAATGACGCTAATTATTGGCTCAGAGTCTCTTTAAAAAGAAAACCGCTTCATGCCGTTCACACCATCTGGTCTCGCACAGCTTTTTGATCCTTTGTTATTTTGGTTACTACAAAACTCTTTTATTATTTATCTTCCAGAAGTTTTGCGCGCTTTCGGTACTCATCGAATAAAATGCTATATTCAGAGATAAATCGCAATCCTAAAGACGCTTTCGAATGCCCTGAATTTTAAAAGAGTCGAGAGACTCGAGATCTGGCTCAAACGGTAAGTAGTAATGGAACGAGTTGCCTAAGCCAACACAAAGGTCCGGAGCGTTGAGTCGTTCTTATCTAGTGATTAACTGATAAGAACACTGTTTTCGAGATAACGCTAATTGCCTTTACTGATAACGGATGTTTGTTTTATTTCGTTGATTATAATTTATTTTTATTTTTTTTATTAAATAAAATAAATAAATAAATAAATAAAAAAAAACAAAAAAAACAGTAGAAAATTAATATATATATGATATTTATTTTATCAATCCCGCCGCCGCGCCATTCCACACCGCACCGCACGAACCACCTGCACCGCAGCCGCACCTTTACCGCACTCCTACCGCACCGCTCTGAACTCAAAACTTCGTTTCGATTCCTACCACAAGGCGGACTCCGTGTCAGGCCTCGTTCTGCTCCGTCTCCCTGTATACTTATATAAATATTATATAGGTGAAATAATTTTTAATGCCCGGCCTCCGCTCAGCCTATGCTCCGATAATACTACTATGTTCGAGTTGTTACGTTAAAATTTGATGTGGTTAGAGTGTGATATCCTAGTCGTACCAGATTTACTTCCCCGGTCCCCGAATGGACCACCCTTA
This sequence comes from Trachelipus rathkii, assembly GCA_015478945.1. Classification (NCBI taxonomy): domain Eukaryota; kingdom Metazoa; phylum Arthropoda; class Malacostraca; order Isopoda; family Trachelipodidae; genus Trachelipus; species Trachelipus rathkii. The sequence goes on from JABUQX010034169.1 coordinate 47,187, forward strand.
AAAAATCAAAGTGTTCGTAAATGGCTAAAATTTTGGTGAGAGATTCAGAGTTGAATTTCTAGAAATAGTATATGGATATCTGACGAGTCTTGGCTTCCGGCTCCGTGCTGGAGCCCGTGAGGTGCCGATAAGTAAACATTCGTAAAATCAACAATATAGTGTCCTATAGGTATCAGACCGTGAGAGCCCGATATGACGATGGTTATAAGTCCGTATAGAGTCTAGACATTCCTACTAAGGGCGAATCGCCCCAAACCTATAATATTAAATGTAGAGGCGATGAATACCGGGTTAACACCTAGTCAGATAAAGCTATCATGCTGAAGCCATATTAAATGTAGTGAGCACGCCCATGGGGGATGCGGCGCCCTCAACATCAAAATATTGACGTATAAAGCTGAAACTCGGTATACAATCTTTATATAAGGTATCTTCATTATACGAGGTTACATGACCATGCATCCCCCAAGGGGGATACTAACCCCTAAACACTGAATATTGACGTAGAAGGCGAAATTGTAACACCTTCATAAAGTATCCTGCGACAAAAATGACAATGACCATGAATCACCCATGGGTGTGATTCATGGGCCCACACACCATAGAATATATCGACGTAGAACGATAAGTTATATATACTTTCATTATGTACCCACATCGTATATGGGTTACAAATAACCGTAAACACACCCCGAGGGTGAACCTTCGCATCATAGGAAATTGACATAGGAACGAGCCAACTCGTATAATTCAATCTTCATATAATACTCACATGGCAATATGGGTTAAATAGCCTATCAAAACACCCCACAGGGGTCCACCAGCCCCCAAACCTGAATATGACATATGAGACGAGAAACTTGGTATACTCTCTCTAATAAAATGTATCCTCGATACAGAATAAGAAAAAAAAATTAAAAAAAAAAAATAATTAAAAAAAATTTTAAAATTAAAAAGAAAAAAAAATTAAAAAAAAAATTAAAAAAATTAACAAAAAAAACAAGTTAAATTTTTAAAAATATTAAAAAAAAATATAAAATTAAAAAAAAAATTAAACATTTTTTATTCTTTTTAAGTTTATAACTTAAAAAATTTATTATGTTTTTTATTTAAATCAAACAGCCTAAAGAGCTTCCAGAGCCTCCTAAGCCTCCAGAGCCAATAAAATAAAGCAAACATAGCATCACCTGAACTATGAATATAACGTACACCCACAAACCTAACACTTTAAACTGAATAAAAGTAAACAACATAAATCCATAACTAAACAACAGTAAAGTAACTAACATTGAAGAGCAGAACGCAACCTAGCTTACACTTTTTTCTGACATATCACTGATATTTTACATTAACCATAGTAACATTTAACAAAAATTTATCACAATCTTGTGTAAGTATCATACTGATCAATGAATATATGCTAGCGTAACAAATTTTTCACATCAACAAAGCAAACATAGCATTAACTGAACTACGTATATAATGTACAACAACAGACCTAACATACCTTACACACGAATAAGCAGTCAACATTAACAAAGTTCCATTCCTAACAACAGGAAAGTAACTAACGCTGCATAACAGTACTAACCATACTCAACACTTTTTCCAACATATCGCTTATTTTATATTAACAAAGTAACATTAACAAAAATTACTCATAACCTAACCTAATTATCATATGCTGACCAATCGAAATACGGCTAACCACAAAGATTCAACATTCAATAAGGCTATACATATCATACCCGACCTAGAATATAATAACATACGACAAAACTAACATACCTTATCATGAGTAATTCACTACATAACAAAATTCCAACTACTACAACAGTAAAGTAACCACCGTTGCAAATACGGTAAACGTAAACCTATTCACTACGTTTTCAAACATATCCAACATATCTACTATTTTCGCATTAAACATGGAATATTATCATCACTGTAACCTAAATATCATATGATAATCGATAATGCCACAACGAATACAAAGTTTTTGGCTAAACAAAGCTAACATATCATAGTCCTGACCAAAAAAATAACATACAACGAAAACCTACACTAGGCTAATCAAGAATACGCTATATATAACAAAGTTTCATACTAACAACAGTTATGTAACTAACAACTTATACAGTACAACATTTAAAAACTTAAAACCCTAACAATAATAAATGTTTGTTTATTATTTTTAAATTCATCAAAATCAAATAAAATAAAGGTATTCTTTTATCATGTTTTCTTTAAAACTTTTTGTTTAAAATAACTTTTGTTTAGTTTAATGATATGTATAAACATTTTTTTATAAAAACTTTTGTCTGGTTTTATTTAACTTATTCAAACCTTGTTTTTAAAAAAACCTGTAATTTTAATGGAATTTGTTACAGCAACTTGTTTTACTAAAAAAATTACACTTTCAAGTTTATAACGTAAAAAATTTGTTTTACATACCCTAAAGCAGTAAATCAGTGAAATCAGTAATCAAATACCACCCTACCCCCCAACGATCAAAATACTAACAATTCTACTAATTAAATCGATGACTGTGACTCCATCAAATTTCGAAGTATCATTTTTGGAAACCAGCATAAAATATGTTCTTTTTATCACCCTCGAAATATGCTAAGGTAACAAAATGTTTCACATCAAATAAAGCAACATAACATAACCTATGTAAAATATAATTTAACACAAACCTACAATACCTTTAAACACGAATAAACAGTCCAAAAATTAAACAAAAATCATACTAACAACAGGAAACAACTGACAGATTACAATACAGACCGTACCTATCACATTTTTTTAAAAATCTCAACAATCACTGGATTTACATAAACATAGTAACATTTTACCAAAATTTAGCATAACCTAACCTAATTATTATCCTGACCAAGAATAAATGCTAAAGTAACAAAGTTTCACATCAATAAAGCTAAAATATAACCTGAACTAAGAATTAATGTACACCCCCCAAACCTAACACATCTTAAGCACGAAAAAACAGTAAACATTAACGAAGTTTCATATTAACAACAAATAGTACACATTGCATACAGAACGTAAGATATTCACACTTTTCAAACATAATCTCTAACCATATCACTGTATTTTTACATAACATAGTAACATTTAAAGCATAAGTCTACTATAACTTAATCCTATATCATACCGCCAACAATATATCGCCCGTAACAAAGTTTTCACATCAAAAAGCTAAAACATATCATATCCTGAAACTAGAATAAATAACGCACCAATGACAAAACCTAACTACCATGATCGAATAAATGCCTAACATTAACAAATTCTTCCATACTAATAACACAATGAACTAACAATGAACACAGGAACATTAACGAATCTATGTGTCCTTTCACTAAGTTATCAAGCATACAAAGTCTGAGAAATTGTTGCCAACTTCCCCCACTTTCGAAACATTACGCCAATACCTATAGTTCTTGTTTGGTTTGTTTCCGGGGAAACATACGCATACCTAGATCCTGGTTTGGTTCGTTTTGAAACATTAGCATAACATTTGATCTTTTGACACAGGGTCCGATACATAACAAATTTATTAAAACATTTTTATTTTTTGCTTGTCTTCGTTTTATAACAACTCTAAAAACTTTGTTTTTAAATTATCTTTTAAAACTTTTGTTTTTTTTTAAAAAAACTTAATCTAATTTTCATTTCGTTAAAACTTTCTTGGTTTTTACTAAAAATTTTATTCTTTTAATTTATAACGTAAAAAATTGTTTTTACCTACCCAAGAAGCAGTAAATCAGTAATAACCCATCCCACCCCTCTACTCCTCATCTCTCCACCCTCCACCATGATCTGATCGATCTACTCAATCTATGATTCAAGTCACATTTCGTGATATTTAGATATAACAAACAAAAACAATTCTTATACATGATCAACGATATATTGCTAACAAACAAAAGTTTTCACATTAATAAAACTAAAAAAAAAAACCCTGCAAAACAAAATCATCCGCAAATAATGTACAAACAACAAACCTAAACACAACTCTCAAACTCAATAAGTTACTAACATTAACAAACTTCAGCACTAAACAACAGTAAAGTAACTAACATAGCAACTCAAAAACGTAACCTATTCACACTTGGCAACATATCTCTAACATAGCATTATTTACATTAACAGGTAATATTTAACAAAATATATCATAGACCTGTCTAATTACATCCGATCACGAATATATGCACCGTACAAGTTTTCACATACATAAAGCTTACATATGATCATCTGAACTAAGAATATAATCCACAACCACAAACCTAACCATCTTAAACATGAATAACTGTTAACGTTAACAAAGTTTCACACTAACACAGTAAAGTAACTAACATAACATACAAAAACGAACCCTATTCCACACTTTCTCAAGCATATCGCCAACATAACAATGTTATCTGAACAGACATTCGCAATTAACCAAAAATTTAACATTATCATTGGTTAATTAATCATACTGATCAATGAATATACGCTAACGTAATAAAGTTTCACAATCAGATAAAGAGCTAACATACAATAACCCGAACTAAAGAAAATAAGGAGCATACGACAATCCTAACACAACTTACCCATGAATAACACGCTCCAACATTTAACTTATAACCTAACCTAGGTTTGACTTTTGATACATATATTACATTCACCATCCTAGATGTATTAAGTCCTCAAGTATTCAACATCATCAAGATGTGATTAATTCGTTTTATATTTTTAATCAAAGCTGTAATATCTTAGTTCGAACACTGAAACCTATACATGTACGTAAGAAGGTCACAACATCGATGGTTCCAGTAGTTGCGCTACATCACAGGGTTAATCTTCACGTCTACCGAAACACACGCTATTATATTAGAACCCTTACGCTGTCAACCTCAGTTAAATTCACTACGCGTTCGATCTATAGGATGAACAAACACTACCCTCACCATGCTGCGCGATGCTCGATATTCTTAATGAATATCCATCCAGCAACCAAACGAATAAGGTCCTAGTCATTACCCCTCGGTCATGAATACAAGCAATGTCCGGTCACCATTCGTTACGTATAAATAATAAAATGACGAAACACCGTTGGAAAAATACAAAACTCCTCGTGAATATATCAACAAACAACGTAGAGGTGCGGTGAGATGTATTACAGCACCGGCGGAAAAATAATCTACTAAGAAAATAGAGTGCATAAACAATCCTTAAATGTAATGAGATTGGTTTCTTTCAAACCAATCAGAAGAAAGTAAACAAAAACACGACAGTGAGAAAAACGTACTGGATGTGAACAGAGTATATATTCCGTCAGACAACATCAACAACAGACAAAACAAAACAACAACAACAACAACAACATACAAACAACAACAAGAACAACAACACATATACAAAAAAAATAAGTCTTTATATAACTACCAGCGAATATCATGCCTAACTAACATGTTCAACAAATCGAAAGCTA
>JABUQX010034170.1:0-10000 GCA_015478945.1 Trachelipus rathkii
CCTGTACGGGTTTACTCATTATTCGTCGGTCCTTGAGGCTATACCTAATGCCGACCCCTTCTTTCTACTTAAAATATATATATATTATATACATATTTTATATATTATTTTATCATATATATATATATCTATACTTATATAATATATCTACATATATATATATATTATTTATATATATATTATATAATATATCTATATTTACTTATAATATATATGATTTAAAAGTTTCCCTTGGTGTTAATGAATCGGAGTTTTATTATAATAATTAATTCATCGAGGTGGGGGTAGTTAAATATTTAGGATTCGTAACGGATAATACAATCAAGTTATTTTATTTCCTATATTTTATAATCACTATACTTACTATATATGTAAGTATAATTATAAACTTTTTGAGGTGTCTGTTCCATTTTTGTATGTCGGAGTTTGTTGTGCTAAGCCACAACTCCCGACAAATGAGTAAGAAACACGCCGCACTTATATATATAATATATATATATATATATATATATATATATATATATATATATATATATCTATATATAATATATATTATATATATATATTATATAATATATATATATATATGATATATATATATATATTATATATATATATATATATATATATATATTTATTATATATCATATATAATATATACTATATATATATATATATATATATATATATAGTATATGATATATATAATATATATATATATATATAATATATATTACTTAGAACTTTTTTCTATCTATAATATATATATCTATATCTATATATATTTATATATATATCTATATATATATATATATATATATATATACTTTATATACTATATATATTATATATATATATATATCAATATATATATATATATACTATATATATATATTATATTATATCTATATCTCGATCTACTATATATAAATATTCTTATATATATATATAATATATTATATCTTCTTACCGTTTTCCCTGGTTATATTCAGCTAATTCCCATATACGTTTATGAATAACCGCTTTCACTTTACTGTTTTACCCTATTTCCGTGTGAGTGTACTATAACTACCTAGTACATTTGTTAGGTGTAACAATCGGCGCGGCTCTGGTAACGCAGTCGTGGTCGCACTCTCGCTGTGCTGGATTATATATATATATTGATTATATCTGACGTAATGATCGATTATATCGATTACTTCACACTTATTATAATATGCGTATACTCTTCTGAGTATTATGTCAGTCACCTATACTACTTACTTGGCATCGTTGGAGTCCACTCTTATACTATATAGGTCAGATACCTTCTGAGGGTGGGCTACAGCCAGTCTATACTGCTAATCTATTACTAATATCTCTCTCTATTATTAATATATTATTCTTCTTTTCTTTCTAAGCTTCGTTATCGTATATCATATATTATATATTTATATATTATAAATTATATATTTATATATATCATCTCTTATTTATATCTTTCTATATCTTATATATTAATACCTATAGTTTACAGTCTCTTTCCAAATTCGTCCCTCAAATGTGGTTTTGGAGTCATTATTATGAGTTAATCGAATTGTTCCCCATAAGAGAACTTATCCATCGCGTCTGTGGATTGCTATAATCATTCTCATTCTTCGGGAGGTATAGGTCACACCTAACCGAGAGTACCTGACGATCTGACCGTTCACCCGGGGAGTCGCGCACACCCTCGTCTGTGCGTGACGGAGTCGGGGTCTCTTCGGCCCTCTAGGTGGACTACGGGGGGACTAATCCCCCCTTCGGGGAGGTTCTCCGGAACCCCGCTCTTGGTCTTTGGTTGTCGCGGGGGTTCCTTGCCGACCAATCCCCTCACCGGGGTGATGAAACGGTCCCCTAACTCCGTCCCCTCATCGGGCTCCGAGCCCCCTAAATAGGGATAATACTGCTCCGTTTATTTTAGGGGGCTTCGTTGCGTCTATCTGTGCCGTAAAAGTATACCATATATATATAGTATTTGATATATACTACGTATATACCTTTAGAGATATATTATATATATATATATATTATATACTAGTTTATATCTTATGCTATATATCATACTATACTATATATATAGATATACCAGCTTACTCGGTAAAACGTTAATACGAATTCACAGACCCTATGCAAGACTCCATTCGAATGTTTCTGTTAGTGTTGCCAACTTTTTAGCACAAAAAATAGGAAAGGCACTGAGATGTTTATTAAAAAAAGTCAAAATGACAATAATTTGAGTGAAAAAGCAATAGGCTCGTATAAATCCTATTTACAGGTCATGAATATGGCTGAAGGTTGGATATTCCAGCCTAAAAAAATTGCATAAATCCAGTAATAATATTTTGCGAAAACAGTATACTTGGAGCCAATGTTTACTATTAACATAAAATTAAAGCTTTCCTCCTATTTTCGTAATTTCAATTCTTTCTTACACTTTTCAAAACTTTTTTATCTACTATGAAACAACTATAATAAAATCATTTACGTACTAAATTTTAAATTTTTTACTAACACTTTTCACAAACCATTTATTTTTTTTTTTTTTTTTTTTTCCTTTTTAAACTAACTGACTCGCTGTCACGAATGCTAAAACTTTATAATCCTTTTCACAAAGTTGAAATATTTTATTTAAAACCCTAGGGAACAAAATATTATGTGGACCTCACTCTCATCAGATGTTAAATAGATTAATGTAACGATTTAGTATTTATCATATAGATTTTTTAATGTTGAAACGCGTCAAATAATGCCAAAAGGAATCATAGCCCATGTCACAACATTTAGTTCATTCCCAAATGGGTTTCCTCGCATATTTGTAACCAAATCATCGATAAATATCGATTCAGGTCAAGCACGAAATCTCTTCATATTTAGACATATATATATATATATCATAATATATATATAATATATATAATATATATTATATATCAACCTATATGAACTAATATATATATTTTTTAACTACCTTATAAATATATATATATATACGTACTTAAAACTGATTACGAATAATATTAATTAATTAAAAAGGGGTGTATGAGAATTTAAATTGAATTAAAATTATCATTAAAAACTTAAGCCGTTTTCGGATAACACTATACCTTTCCATATTGTATAGATAACCGGGATGTGGACGATAATTATCCAAAACTACACCATCTGTGTTAATTACGAGCTTTCGTTCTAGGTTTTCCTATGACAGATTTTCAAACTAGAAGACAAGGATAGACTGTTTTATGTTTTAGGGAAAGAGATTGATATATGAAATGAAATTTATTAAGAATTTTGGGTTGTTTTGCATTTGTTTTTAGAGGGGTGAAATATTTTGGAAGAACATAAATATTGGCATTTTGGTAAATACATCGAGTTATCATTCAAAATCTTCCAAGTCCACTATCCTCCTAATTGAACGTCGTATATTCATTTGATACTGTGTTTATTTTTTTCTTTCCTTTCAGTCAGAGCCACCTCATCTTGATAATAGCGACTGAGATGTTTTGTGTGTCGATAGCTGTGATTGTATAATTTTTGGTTCTCGTTGTGGCGGTGAGGGGGCTGAATTTAAAGCACCATTTCAGTTAATATCATTTTCGACTTTTTCTCTGTAAGTCTTGTTTAGATTCGAATTGGTTTCTCCTATGTATTATTGCATGCAATTGTTACAATTTATTTTGTATATGCAGTTTGTGTTTGGGTTATTGACGGTGGGGGGTTTTAAACAATGTTTTAGGGTGAATGTATTATTTTGGGTGAAATGTATGGATTTGGGGAAGAAATGTTTAAATGTTTTTACTTATTGGGAAGGGGTAATGGGATAGGAAAGTTATTTGTTTATTTCAATGGTAGTAAGTGTTGTGGGGTTGTTACGCAATTTTTGTTTGGCTTTTATGGTAGGATTCTATTCGTGATGAGTGGGGGGGCATAGTTAATAATTGTACAATGTGGAGAAGAACGAAATTTGGTTTCAGATGCGAGGTGATTGGGGGAGCATATTCGTAGTGCTCTGATGTAAAGGGCAGGTAAGAAAGGCCTTGTTTTTATTGAAATTTGTGGAATGAGTTGGAATAACGAGTGTATTGTAATATCGGTGATAGAGGACAGGTTTCGGTAGATCGCGGCGTATGTTAGTTGATTCTCTTTCAGTAAGCCTAAGTTAGTAAAATGTGTCGAGGAATGGGAACGGCAGTGTTCGTTTGTTCGAAAGTTCAATGGGGTGAAACTGATTAGATGGATTTGTACAATTTGTTTATACTGGTTGAGTAGGTCTGTTGGAATGTCTATGCAATGTTGTTACTGGGTAAGTGATATAAAACATTCGTCACGTAGCACAGCCATAATGAATGTTTTGGGGAGATGTTGTAAGGGTATGATGTTAATTAATGTTCTGGAGTTTCCCATATATATTGTTGGCAAGATTGGAGCACGTGGGGTGTCCATCGATAGGCCAGAGGTTTGTTTAAAGTAATTATCATTGAAACTGAAGTAGTTATGGTTTGAGGGTTAGTAGAATGAGTTTTTTGATTATGGGGTGGGGCGGGGGGATAGGGGTAAGGGAAGAATGAGTGGTTGTCTGTTGGTTATTGTACTCTTCGAAGTCAGTACTGTAAGGTGTGGTGCTACTGGGCAGAAGTGAAAAGTGATTTTGCAATCGAAGCTTAAAATTGATGGGCTGTGTGGGGTTTAAGTTTTGGTGGCGTTTTTTAACTATAAAATCAGGGGTGTTTTTTATATGAGCGGTTTAATTATTGCAAGTAAGGATTTTGTAATATGTTGGATAGCCAGGTTGATAGTTTGTAGGTATTGCAATTGGTTTTGTTGGAATTATGGGTGGCCGTAGTGGGTGGTTTTGGTTTTGTGTAGTTTTTGGGATTCCCATAGGAATTTTGAGACTTCGTGTCCAATATTGGGTTGTTTTATTGTGGATTATCTGGTGTCTTTTTTAGCCAATCTTCTATTTGGTTTCCCTTTGTTGAAGGGCTCGAAGGCCGAATTTTTTTTTGGATTTTTAGTTAAAGGGGGGGTAATATGTATATAGGATCTTGGAGTAGGGTTTGACATTTATTTATGTAGTCGTGAGTGTTTAAAATGACGATATTATTACCCTTATCGCTTCTGGTTACTGATGATGCTTTTTAAGATTAATTTTTTGTAAGGTGCTGAGGGCTTTGTAAAATAGAGCAGGGAGTTTTTCCTCTTTTATTTATTTGACATGCTAACGACTGTTGAGAAGGAAACCTTTTCATGATATCTAAGGTTGAGATTTTAAATATGTATTGCGTCTATTATTTTTTCTTTCCAATAGAAGTTGTAGGATTGCTGAAAATTGGAGGTAATCTTCGCCTTTTTCCAAAGCAAAAGATAAGCCGTATCCGAGTAAGGTGCGTTCATGGAAATTTGGAGTGTAGTTTGATAGATTTTTTATAATAATGTGGGAAGAGGAGGTGCACCAGAAGCTGTTTTTGAAGATTAAGTGGAATTTTTGATTTAGTTTTCTGTTTTTATTTATAAGAATGTTGTTTTTATATGTATGAGCAGCATCTAGTAGGTTAGTGAAATGTAAGTGATTGGTTGGGTGGAAATTATACCATGTGGTTTGGAATTTTTTAAATAAATAATTACATTTTCTGTAGGATGCTGAAATTTGTAATTTTGTTTTTTGGATAGTTTCTTTTAATATGGATTTGTATAGTTCCGGGAATGGATTATGTTTGTTGGTTTTGTAATGGGTGGGTATTAGAGTTTTGGGGATTACTAAGTTTTGTAGACATTTTTTTAAAAGGTTAAGTTGAGATTTTTGTATATTGGCTGAGATCATTCGGGTTCGATATTTATAATAACAGCCTCTCAGTGTAGGATTTAAGTTAACACCGTTATAACCGGGAATCATAATGTACTCAATTGGTAAACTACTTGAGACGTAGCGTTATTTTTATGATTTAAGTTTCCCTTGGTGTAAATATATATATATATATATAGATAAGAGACTTAAGATTGAGAGGATAAAATTCAAGTAATTGTTCCAATTTATAACTAAAATGTTAGAAATGATACTATTTCGAGTTGTCTGTCATTGTACGGGATTTGTGTTGCTGAACACAATTAATACGATGAATAAAACAAAAAACATATATATATATATATATATATATATATATATATATATATATATATATATATATATATATATATATATATATATATATTATATATAATATATTATAAATATATAGTACACACGTATTAAAAATGATTATGAAATATTAATTAAATTAAAAAAGGGGGTGCGTGAGATTTAATGAATTAAAATTATACATGTAAAACTTTAAGCGTGGGATAACACTAAATTTATATTTATAGATAACGGGATGGGACGAATTACAAAATCACTTGTGTTAAACGAGCTTTCGTCTAGGTTTTCCTAGACATTTTTCAAGTTAGAGAGAGGGAGAGACTGTTATGTTTAGGGAAAGAGATTGATATATGAATGAAAATTTATTAAGAATTTTGGTTGGTTTGTGCATTTGTTTTTAGAGGGGTGAAATATTTGGAAGATAATAATATTGCATTTTGTAAATAATCGAGTGGATATTCGCCTTTTTGTTTATTGAAGTTGTGGGTATTATATATATAAATAGATTCTATTATTTTTCTTTTCTGTGTGTTGTTGGCGGTTTTTAGTACGGAAATGTTTTGTATGTCGATGCTGTGATTGTATTGGGTTCTGTGGTGGGTGAGGGCTGAATTAAAGCGGTCTTCTGTTAAATCATTTTTATGTTGTTGGGTACGTCTTGTTAGATCGTTGGTTTCTCCTATGTATATGGCGGGGCAATTTTGACAGGGGATTTTGTATATGCAGTTTGTGTTTGGGTTATTGACGGTGGGGGGTTTTAAACAATGTTTTAGGGTGAATGTATTATTTTGGGTGAAATGTATGGAGCTGTTGAAGAATTGTTTAATGTTTTTATTATTGGGAAGGGGTATGGGAAGGAAAGTTTTGTTATTCATGGTAGTAGTGTTGGTGGGGTTGTAGAATTTTTGTTTGGCTTTATGGTAGGATTTATTGATGAAGTGGGGGGGATAGTTTAATTTTGTAAATGTGGAGAAGAGAAATTTGGTTTCAGAGGCGAGGTGATTGGGGGAGCATATTCGTAGTGCTCTGATGTAAAGGGCAGTAAGAGTGGCTTGTTTTATTGAATTGGAATGAGTGGAATACCAGTGTATGTAAACGGGATTAGAGGAAGGTTTTCGGTAGACGGCGTATGTTAGGTGATTTGCTTTGTGCCAAGTTAGTAATGTGTCGAGGAATGGGAGGGTGTCGTTTGTCGAAAGTTCATGGGTGAAACTGATAGATGGATGTAAATTGTTTATATGGTTGAGTAGGTTGTTGAAGTCTATGTGTTTGGGTATGGCTGCGAAAACATCGTCAACGTAGCGCAGCCATGTGATGTTTTGGGGAGATGTGTAGGGTATGATGTAATTATGTTCTAGGAGTTCCATATATATGTTGGCAAGGATTGGAGAGAGGGGTGATCCCATCGATAGGCCAGAGGTTTGTTTAAAGTAATTATCATTGAAACTGAAGTAGTTATGGTTGAGGGTTAGTAGAATGAGTTTTTTGATTAGGGGGAAGGGGTAAGGAAGAATGATGTTGTTGTTGGTTATGTACTCTTCGAGTAGTTGTAGGGTGTGGTCTACGGGGACAGAGGTGAAAAGTGATTTTACATCGAAGCTTAAAAATTGATGGGTGGTGGGGTTAAGTTGGTGGTTTTTTTGTATAAAATCAGGGGTGTTTTTTATATGAGCGGGGGAAATATTGCCAAGTAGGGTTTTTAATATGTTGGATAGCCAGGTTGATAGTTTGTAGGTATTGCAATTGGTGTTGGAAATTATGGGGCGTAGTGGGTGGTTTGGTTTGTGAAGTTTGGGGATTCCATAGAATTTTGAGATGCGTGTCATGTGGGCTTTGTTTTTATTGTGGATATCTGGGTGGTCTTTAGTAATCTTTTTTAAGTTACTGTTGAAGGTGTCGAAGGAATTTTTTTGTGGATTTTTAGTAAGGGGGGTATATGTATTAGGATCTTGGAGTAGGGTTTGACATTTATTTATGTAGTCGTGAGTGTTCAAAATGACGATATTATTACCCTTATCGCTTCTGGTTATGATGATGTTTTGATTTTTTTGTAGGGTGCTGAGGGCTTTGTAAAATAGAGCAGGGAGTTTTTCTTTTTTATTATTTGATGTAAGGCTATTGAGAAGGAAACCTTTCATGATATCTAGGTTGAGATTTTTATATGTATTTCTATTATTTTTTTCCCAATAATCGAAATTGCTGAAAAATTGGAGGTAATCTTCGCCTTTTTCCAAAGCAAAAGATAAGCCGTATCCGAGTAAGGTGCGTTCATGGAAATTTGGAGTGTAGTTTGATAGATTTTTTATAATAATGTGGGAAGAGGAGGTGCACCAGAAGCTGTTTTTGAAGATTAAGTGGAATTTTTGATTTAGTTTTCTATTTTTATTTATAAGAATGTTGTTTTTATATGTATGAGCAGCATCTAGTAGGTTAGTGAAATGTAAGTGATTGGTTGGGTGGAAATTATACCATGTGGTTTGGAATTTTTTAAATAAATAATTGCATTTTCTGTAGGTTGCTGAAATTTGTAGTTTTGTTTTTTGGATAGTTTCTTTTAATATGGATTTGTATAGTTCCGGGAATGGATTATGTTTGTTGGTTTTGTAATGGGTGGGTATTAGAGTTTTGGGGATTACTAAGTTTTGTAGACATTTTTTAAAATTAAGTTGAGATTTTTGTATATTGGCTGAGATCATTCTGGTTCGATATTTATAATAACAGCCTCTCAGTGTAGGATTTAAGTTAACACCGTTATAACCGGGAATCATAATGTACTCAATTGGTAAACTACTTGAGACGTAGCGTTATTTTTATGATTTAAGTTTCCCTTGGTGTAAATGAAGGAGTTTTCAAATAATATTCATCGGGTGGGGGATGTTAATATTGGAGAGGATAAAATCAAGTTAATTTATTCCAATTTTATAACTATAATGTAGAAATATAAACTATTCGAGAAATAATAGAATCTATTTATATATATAATACCCACAACTTCAATAAACAAAAAGGCGAATATCCACTCGATTATTTACAAAATGCAATATTATTATCTTCCAAATATTTCACCTCTCTAAAAACAAATACAAAAACCAACCAAACGTCTTAATAAATATTCTTTCATATCCCAAACTTCACAAACCAAACCACCCACTACGCCCCATAATTTCCAACACCAATTGCAATACCTACAAACTATCAACCTGGCTGGCTATCCAACATATTAAAAACCCTACTTGGCAATATTTCCCCCACTCATATAAAAAACACCCCTGATTTTATACAAAAAACCCACCAACTTAACCCCACCACCCATCAATTTTTAAGCTTCGATGTAAAATCACTTTTCACTTCTGTCCCCGTAGACCACACCTTACAACTACTCGAAGAGTACATAACCAACAACAACATCATTCTTCCTTACCCCTTCCCCCTAATCAAAAAACTCATTCTACTAACCCTCAACCATAACTACTTCAGTTTCAATGATAATTACTTTAAACAAACCTCTGGCCTATCGATGGGATCACCCTTTCGTCCAACCTTGTCGACATATATCTTAAAAACTATTAATGCTACACTAAAAACGAATACCTTACACATCTCCCCAAAACATCACATGGCTGCGCTACGTTGACGATGTTTTCGCAGCCATACCCAAACACATAGACTTCAACAACCTACTCAACCATATAAACAATTTACATCCATCTATCAGTTTCACCCATGAACTTTCGACAAACGACACCCTCCCATTCCTTGACACATTACTAACTTGGCACAAAGCAAATCACCTAACATACGCCGTCTACCGAAAACCTTCCTCTAATCCCGTTTACATACACTGGT
>JABUQX010034170.1:15000-25183 GCA_015478945.1 Trachelipus rathkii
GCTTATCGACACTTTCCATATTATTAAAGGAAGGGGCTAGGAAGCTCATTGACATCATCTAAGTTACTTTCATCATGGTTGCTCGTCACCATTTTATAGAAGAGCCTTAGAAAAGCAATCCCAAGCAAAAGCAGTTGAATCGTAAAAAAGTTGTTACATTCTCCATGAACATTTATATTGACTTTCTAAATACATTAACGAACTTATTGTTAAAGTGAAAGACCTAATAGTTTAATGTGTTATCGTGTATGTTAATTGCCGCAACGCTTGTTTCTTGAGTGACGCTGAGAGAACCCGCAAGAGTGTTATGAAAAATATTAATTATAGTAAAAGACACGCATACATTTACCAGCCTTGAGCTACTTAAAAACTTAAATATACTTAAAAACTTACTGTTTACCAGCCTGGAGCAACTTAAAAACCTAAAAAATAATTAAAATCTAAAAAATATATAGAAAATCTAAAAGAATATTAAAAAAATAAAAAAATAAATGCTATAAAAAATCACATTAATAAAAAAATTAAAGCTTATTTAGGATAAGTATGTATATAGGAATTTTTTAGAAATAAATTAAAAAAAATCAGTTTTTATTTAGCCTTTCATGTTACATTGATTCTAAAATTTTAAGTCATAAAGAGAAATAAAAAGTTTAACTAGGTAATTATTTCACTTTCATTGATTTTACTGCACTGTTTGACTCTTGCTTTGCACATTGCATGTTCTCATCCCTTTTTATATTTTATTTGCATGATTGGCCTGGAGAATTTGGATGTCTGCACAGCTTTGCTAAATAGTTCTTCTCATGTTTGTTTGCCGAAAAAAAATTGTAGAGCCCGAGGGTGATTCAGCATGAGAGCTGAAGCTATGGACCTCTGAAGTGGAGCTTTTCATTCCCTTGCACACTTCTATGATTCCACATAAAAATAAGTCTACTTTATAGATGTGTGTTCTTCTTAATTGTCCTTTAGCATAGTTTTCACCAACTTAAAGTATTATCATCAATTCTAGTCTCCCATTCAATTTTATTTATTCTATTATCTCACATTATTATTATGATAGCTACCATTTTTTTTATCAACCCTACTATCAATTTTAATATATACAAGTATATATATATATATATATATATAATATATATATATATATATATATATATAATATATATATATATTATATTATATTATATATATATATATATATATATATATATAGAATTCTGCCCCTGGCCAACTTATTGGAGGGCCACAACCGCCTCTAGAAACCGGCCACTGCTCTTGGCGGTCCACAGGTCAAGAATAGAAGTTACAGCAAAGAGTTGGTACGGGGCGTCGAGGGCGTTGGCACCCAGAAGGAGCTCCATTGTGTCCGGGATATACGACTCTAGTGCAGATGGGGGAAAACGTCTGTCAAGAATTGAATCTGAATTTATATTGCATAAGATCTTGGGTGGTGTGGCCTGATCGCTCCGGGGCGAGGTTAATTTGGTTTTGTCGACAGTGATTCTCTGTAGGGGAGATGTTTGGGGATGGGGTGTTAAGAAGATTGTAATGGGGCGATTTGAAAGATATGTGTTAGTATTGTTATGGCATGTGAGAGGAGCCAAGCTATTTGGCGTGGGGAGGGAATGTTGTTTGTAGATGTCATTATAAAGTTTGGCTGGTGAGGAGGGGGCAGTTAGTCTATTGTTGGGGGTTGGGAGTTGGGAGTATTTGGTTGGCATGGATGGATTGGATTTGAGTGTTTTTCGTGGGAAAAATTGTTCCGCTACTATGTTCAAGTGGTAGGATGGAAAGGATGTGTGTCTCGTCATGTTAAATGCGTGATGGTTGTTTTATACATCCAGTGATTATCTAAGGCATTTTTGTGTAACTGCAATCTTATTTAAGTTGGATGTGATAGTTGCTGAGAAACCATGCGGTGAGGCATAGTTTTATATTAGTTCTGAGGAGTTGTTTGTAGATTGTTGGTAAGGGTGTTTTCTGTCGCTGAAGTGTGTTGGGAGAGAGTTCAGAGGGTGTTTAATTTCCGTTGGGTTGAGGAAGTAATTTGGTCGAGGGGGGAGAAAATCATATGTGTGTCGTAAGTGAGTCCTAATATTTTTGGTTTTTTTAGGGGAAGGGGGTTGTTGTTCAAGTAGACTATTGGGTTGGATGAGGAATGGTGGTCAGTGGTTAGGAGGGTAATGGAGGATTAAAGCAAGTTTCTAATATTGTGTATCTTTGGTGTGCTGGGTGGCTGTGGCTTTACAAGTGGTTGGGAAATGAAGACTGATGTCGTCTTGCGTTAAGTAATTAGTTTGGTGGGAATTGGTTGGTAGGTGGCCAGATCTGCTGTAAAGAGATTGAAAAGGAATGGAGAGAATGGCGCCCTGTGGTATGCCGTTTTGCAGTTTGAGGAGTGTGAGAGGGTGTTTTTATGGAGGACTTTGGCATTTCTATTGGTAAGGAAATTTGAAAAAGCCACTTTTTATCATTTTTCTAGGGGGGATTGAAAGATTTTTTGTATATAAGGATATATTGGACAGTGTCAAAGCTTTGTTAATGTCGATGGCTGTAAGTATGTATCTGTGTGATGGGGATTGGTTGAAGCCATTAATTATGTGTTGTGTGAGGGAGGTGAGGGCTTTTGTTGTTGAATGATTGCCTTTAAATCCATGTTGGAATTCTGGGAGGGTGATGTGTGGGGATATTTTTTTAATATAGTTTCTCCAGCAGTTTGCTGATGGTGGAGAGAAGAGAGATTGGGCGATAGGAGGATGGGGAATTGGGGTCTTTTTTAGGTTTCAATTTTGGGATAATGAATGCTTGTTTCCAGATTGGGGTATATATTGAGTTTCCAGGATTTGTTAAAGATTCTTGTGATGAGGAGAATTGTTTTTCCTTCTAGGTGTTTCAGGTGGAAGTTTAGATTGAGTCTGGTCCTGTTGTGGTGAATTGTAAGGGTTTTGATAGTCTCTGCGATATCATGTTGGTGTGTAAGGAGGTCGGAGGTTGTATCTGAGGAAGTTTTTGGAGTTGTTTTTTGTTAACCTATTAATGGGGAGAGTAGGTCCTTTACGGTGTTAGGGAGAGTTAACAATGGGATGTTTGTCGTTATAGTGAGCATGACACACCATAACCTTAAAAAGGTCACAGAAGGCATCAATGACCTCTGGAATGGGCAATTGTCCAGGAAGCTGAGATAGACGTAATTTCTTTTGCACGTGTCTGCCCTGTAACCAATATTTATGTTAATGTTTTCGAAGTTCCTCAATAACAACTGTTCGCAGTTCGCCATGTTGATCAGATGAACCATAGAGAAACATGGAGAAACAATGATATAAGGAATCGCCACCTCCCGCTACTTCCAAAACGAAATATCCAGAAGGGATAAAATCCACAGAAGGTGGTACTGAAAGATCAGGATTCTGAGGAGAATCAGACGAAGGATCAATAGGTGAGCGAGAGAGGGCATCGGCTACAACATTGCTTTTACCGGCAATGTGTCGAATTTCGAAGTCGAATTCGTATAACTCCTCCATGGTGCGTGCTAGTCGACCATCGACTAGACTCATGTTCTGTAAATAAATCAGAGGCATGTGATCAGTAAAGATGATGAACTTGACTCCCCGCAGAAAAGGTCTCAAAGACTTTACTGCCCATTGTAAAGCTGTTAGCTCTTTATCTATGACACCGTAGTTCCTCTGAGCACCATTAAAGGTCATAGAAATGAAAGCTATTGGTCGGCGTTCATCATTCTGTATTTGCGAGAGACACGCCCCGGCGCCAATGTCGGAGGCGTCGACATGAAGTTCCATTGGAGATGCAGTGGAGTCGTAATCTGGAAATCCTAGCAAACGGGGGTTTACCAGGGCCTGTTTTAATTCCTCAAAAGCACGTTGACACTCTGAGGTCCACTTAACTGTTTTACCCCCCGTTTGGCAGGACAACGGTTTACTGATCTGGGAGCAATGAGGGATATGACGGCGATAAAAATTCACCATCCCTAAAAATTGGCGAAGGTGTTTTACCGTAGTGGGAACGGGAAACTCCAATGCTCCCTGTATATTCTTATGTAAGGGCAAAATCCCTTTGCTGGAAATGTGATGGCCTAAAAACTCAACCTCAGTTCGACATAACTTTGTCTTGCTGGGTTTAAGTTTATAGCCATTCCTTTCTAAAGCAGAAAGGACCTGTCCAAGGGTGACAAGATGGTCTTCAAAACTGTTACTGAGTATGATGATATCATCTATGTAAACCATCACCTTGGACCACGGCAACCCGGCCAGAGCAAGCATCATTCCACGTTGGAATGTCGCCGGACCGTTCATTACACCAAACGGCATCTTAAGAAACTCGTATTGAGCAAACGGTGTGGAAAACGCCGTTTTCTCAATACTGTCCGGTTCCATTGCGACCTGGTAATAACCTTTAACAAGATCTATAGTAGAGAAATATGTGTTACCATACATATTGTAAATCATGTCGATAAGGTTAGGCAATGGGAAAGAATCTGGTTTTGTCACGTTATTGAGCTTGCGATAGTCTATGCACAATCGTAACGTGCCGTCTGGTTTTCTGACCGGTACAACTGGAGCTGAATAAGGAGATCTGCTTGGACGAATGATGTTTTGTTCCAATAGATCCCGACATTGCTGTTCGATCTCCTGGGCCAAAGGGCCTTGGAAACGGCGGACAGGAATTCGGACAGGTCTGTCAGTCTCTAGCTCTATGGTATGTGTGATGTTAGTGGCTACACCAACATCGTGGTCACCAACGCTTAGTGCGGCCTGGTGATTTAACAAAACAGTAATTAAATCTTGTTTCTGTTTATCCGTTAGCTGCAAATCTGAGATATGAAACTCTTCCATTAGACGATCTGCAGTCCAAGCAGATGAAACTGATTCGTGGGAATCCGATTCTTGGGCCACTTGCACTCGCAAGTTGTTGATTTGTAAATCCGTTTCCACAGATAAAGGTGAAAGACGACCGACAATAGTATTCTTACGAATATATTGTGGTCGATCAGAAGGATTGAAAATAGCAATCTGAGGATTAGAAGAATTGAGGTCCACCACACCAGGGATAGGAATAAGAGTAGGATGTTCCCTCCCTTGAAAACCTACTAAAACTGAAGGTGTATCCGGTGGGCCTGTTATGTCCAAGAATCGGCAGGAATGGGGAAACACTGTAAGAGAATGGACCGAAACACAATTGAAGAAAGGCCTGTTAAAACAGTAGTCCTTAGCCACTACCTCTATTCTCTGACCCGAACGATAAACTAACTCCCTACGGGTTAGATCAGGGAGAAGGTTATGTTCCCGAAGAGTAGCTGCGCCGAGAACGATGAATTCAGGCATAAGGTCGGCAGGAACTATAAAGAATAAAGACGGTGGAACTGAGAAACCATTCTCAAAAAAGATCGGAAGTTTGATGTAATGTTCCACAGGAACCGCGTTCCGCCGTTGCAATCCACTGATTGCCCTTATGCCCTCCTCTGAAGAAGGTAAAAGTTCGGCGTGAGGAAGTATATCGGCAACTAAAGCGGAGCTGATCAGGCTTACACCTGAGCCGCTGTCAACCATGCAGCCATAAAACCCTGAACTATCCGGACTGAAAGCCACACAAATTACCAGTGGATCGACCTTGGCTGAACTGAGATTTACAGGGATCGTCCTCAAATCTCCCTCAGCCATAGCCAAGCATTTGTTTGACTGGACCAGTGGTTTCTGCTGAATCTCTGCTGCTGCTGAAGGTTCTGCCTGCCTGTTGCTATGACTATCACTACTTCCTATCATAAGGCTACTCGCTGCAACTGAAACTACTGGTTCCGTAGGGGAACGACTACTACTACTACATACAACTAGAGAAGAAAGAGAGTAACTATCTCTACTACTATCACTAGTCACAATGGTGTCTGGAAGAAGATTCCTAGCACTACTACTAACGACTACAGGGTCTATAGTACTAGCACTACTTCTATCACTATTTACTATATCTACTAGGGCATTTGATTCCATGAGCTGCTGTGAACTATTCTTCTCCACTGGAGGGCTCATTTCCGTGGAGACTTGCAGTTTAAAGCTCCTGCTTGTACTGCTTCATCTGAAGAAGGACCCATACATCGGCCTTCTAGATGTGACTTGTGACACCAATCGCAAGGATCCAGAAACTTCCTTGGCGGCCTTGGTGAGTCACGTGTAGTCTGTGCCCTGTGTTGATTGTCCGCGCGTGGGGAATTATGTTTTCTGTTTGAACCAGAGGCCTGTGGTGATCTGTTTTTTCTGTTATTTGTGGGCGACCTCTGAGTCCTTTGTCCATTGCGCGGTGGTGTCCTATGTGAACAGTTAATTCCCGCATGTGGCCCCTTAGTGGACCCTTACAAAACGGACACACTCTACCAGAATTCAATTGCTTCGTACGTGGAGGGGATCTGATAGACCGACAATCATTCCTTACATGCCCCCTCTTTCGACAATAACTGCATACTCCTAAATACTTGTAGCATTCATCCATCACGTGCCCAACATTCTCACAGTAATCACAAACGAGGTGTTTTCTGTTAGTGTTCTCGTTGTGACGTGTCGGTGTGTAAGTGCTTTGGGTCTGATTACGTCTGTTATTGGATGAGGGATAAGTACGTGGTGTATTGTTATTGTTACGTGTATTCTGTTGGCGGGTATTGTTTGTTTTAGGAGGTTGTGGCTGTGCATGTTGTGAATGCAAAACTTCTGACCAACCTGGATTGATAACATCTATTCTGATTGTCTCGTCCAAGTCCTGTTTAGGTTGATCAGGAGACACTGTAAACCGGCTGTTGCTAGAAGAAGTGACTACATTCTTTCCTTTATTGTAGTCTCTAACGTAGGTGTCCGCAAGGCTTACTATTTTCCGCCATGGCACTCGGATGTTACTATCTTCTTCTTGCTGTGTAATATATTCTGATATCCTTTTCTCGACGTATGGAGGAAGACTTAGAAGAAAAGCTGTTCGTAGCGAGTCATGTTCTCGCATATCTAGCCCACGATAGGCTTTCTTAGCTAGATGTTCCAGGCGAAGAGCGTACATTCGAACGCTTTCACCGGGAGTCCTGTAAGCTGAATGATAAGCATTGAGCTTATGTGCGTCTTTCCTTTTCTCCTCTTGCTGGTACCATGTTAAAAGTGTTTCCTTAATAGAACCGTAGTTCCTGTCATCTTTAATTAATAAGTTGTACAGCTGCAGGAACGAACCTTCAAGTTGCCTGCCTAGTAGCCTTAACCATTGATGAGGTGCATTTGGATAGTTAAATGAGCAATACTGCTCAAAGTCAGCAAAATAACTAACCAAATCCTGATCAGCCTCATATTTAAACTTCCCTGGCTCAACCACTTTCACTTTCCTTGAGTTCTTGGCGATTTCAGCCAGATAGAGGATAGATTGGGACATCAGAAGCATATGACGCTCCAAAATGTCCAATCTACTCGGTGCAAGAAGCTGTGTTGGTTCTCTAGTTTCTGCACTGGAATATATTGGTTGTGGTTGAGGAGGAGCAACATATGACATGGTATCGACAAGTGGTGCGATACCAGCCTGTTGAACTGTAATCGGTGTCTCTGAAGTACTGGAAGTCAAGGGATCATTCATACCCTGACTGTAATAAGGAGGTATAGTATACTGCTGTCGGTTAGTTACGTCAGTCTGTTGTGTTATGGAAGTCGTCGTGTGCGTGGTGTAAATAACGTCAGAAGAAGGGGAACCTCCGTATGTTTGAGCCATAGTTCCTGGATAGAACTGTTTTTGTTGCAATGGTGCTGATACCAATGGGGAAACTGGTGAACCGAAGTTCATAAGAGCCATCTCATTTGATAGAAAATCTGATGTCGTCACTGGAGTAGCAACAATTGAAGGAGGAGCAACTGTTTGTTGCGACTGTTGCGGCAGTATTGGCTGTTGCTGAGCCCGCAACAATGCAGTTTCCTCTTTAAGGAACTTAAATTCCTGTGTAATTGTAGTCAGGAACTCCTGGAGATGTGGGTTCACTGGGTCTACCTAGTCTGCTATCTGTTGAGGATATCTTGGTGGTGGTGGATCTCTTCGATCTCTCTGTACTCTCTGTTCTCTGCTTTGCTGCTCATCTTTCTCCTCTCTCTCCCTGATAAATCTCAACATCTCTTGTTGAGTTGGTGGAGGCATCTCCTCCTCCTCAATATCACCACCGATATCCACTAAACCACCGCCCACTGCTCCCATGGCACGCCCACTCCCAACCTCACCACTTCCCACATTCTCCCCATCACCCCCCAGCTCTGAAAACCTGTTAAGAAAAGTCATTAGGGTTAGTGCATATAATATTATTTCAATATTTACAAAAAACAAAAAAATAAATGAGCACCGCAGCACCGGTGAAAAAGCGTTGCAGGAAAAAGGAGGTTAAGACTGTTATTTAACTAGAACCGTATCTAGTACTTTGGAATTCGAACGGTAGAATTTTGCAGAATTCGCGAATTGGAAAGTTCAGATATGTAGTATCTACCCTGATATCTATTTTGTTAAACCTTACTAGGTATACTAAATACAATGGCAGTCCCTGTTCGGGCGCCAACTAAATTTAAAGAGTATGTTAGGGAGAGTTAATGGAAAGAAGACCCGGATTATTAACTGTTAACAGAGTCCCCAAACCACCCAATAAATTTAGAAAGTGAGATCGGAAACTAATACAGCGTCGAAAATCAGAGACTGAAAGGAACTGTCTGTTAATGATTAATAGATTAATTCTAATAGAGAAAGAGAGAAAAATTAGTCAGTTAGTATGCTACTGTGGCGCGAAAGGTGTTAAGAGGTTAGTCGAATAATAAATAACTAAAGTGTTAATATCTATCTACCTCCACCTCTGTTAAACTGTTAATGGCAAGACTTTAGCCTAACGGTACTACACTATTCACCTGAATGTTTCCAATCTTGTTCCTTCTGCAAAATATGAATCTTCTGTGAGAGAGTATTCCACCCGTGAACTGAAGAACCCTCCTTGAATATTTTAATTAAACGTTGGAGTGAAGTTCATTAATAGATAAGGGAAATAAAAACGTTAACATAAAAATGAACGTTTATTAAGTTATTTATGGGGGGAGGATTATCTAAGTATATTTGATAACTGTGAGCTGTCGGTTCGGTCTAAGATGTAGACACGAGCCTAAAATAAGGTTGATGTTCGAATTAGTTTGCGCTCGAATTCCAGAGTAAGGATTAGTTACTACTTTGAACAAGAAGGTTAGAGTGTGTGGTAAAGTATAGGATGCAAAACTATAAACCTAGAACACACTCAACTTATTGTTCCTTTGAGATGGACTGTTTAACTGCGTCTTGGGAGAATTTGCAAAAAGAGTTGAATTTCTGCTGAATCAAGAATCAAGGAGATGGCACGGTGGTAACCTGATAAAGAACGTTGCCCCCGGCACTGGGACCTATATAAAAATGAAAGACAGGCATATGATGTTAAAGGTGCTCCATAGCGAATATCTAAAATGGGATGATGCTACTAAAGCGTGATCTTACTTACCCTTGGAGATTTAGGAAACAAATCTCTCCAATAGGGTTGAAGTTGAAGAGTCTTGAAAAGCAGCCTGATGACTCTGCTGTGAATCTGATAAAAGAAAAGTAGGTAAGACCACGACAGAAACGATGGAGCATGCATACATATCCATCTAGAAAATAAAGAACAATAAATCTTACTTTCCCAAGATATGTATCCTTTTTCCACAAAGGAGAAGTAGTTGTCACGATAATGAGTTGTTGGACAAATTGGAATGAGTTGGACAAATTGGTGGATGTAAAAACCACACAATAAATAAGCTGTGAATTGCCTAACTACAATTTATCATATGCCTAAAGAATCGAGAATTAGTAATTTTGGGAAAAAACAACAGTTATGATAATAAGGACATAAATATAATAATAATGAGAACACCAGATATTACAGATAATACAGATATTAGGGCGAGCCTGGAGCTTCAGGGTGGGCCTGGAGCTGCTGTAGTGCAAACCCCAACACCATTACTGCTCTCCTCCAATCGTTCGGAAATATACCTTTCACAAAGCCTTTGTTCCTCCTGAACAAACTCCTCCTCTTCCTCCTCCCTCCTCTATCTCTACTTCCTGCTCCTCTTCCTCTTCTCTTCCTCTTGCCTCCTCCTCCTCCTCCACTTCCTCTTCGTTTCTCTCCTCT
>JABUQX010034171.1:0-25000 GCA_015478945.1 Trachelipus rathkii
GAGAATAACATTTTCAAGATATCGCATTATATATCATAATATATATATATATATATATATTACTATATACTAAGTATAATATACTATATATATATTTAATAGTATATATATATATATATATATATCACTACTATATATATATACTATACTATATATATATATAGTATATATATATAATATATATTTCGTGGTTTGAAAGAAACTTGAGGAGTGAATGAGATGCATTGTATACCTTGTTGATAGCTACGGAGGTCAAGATTTGTATTTTTTACCGTAAAGACTCCCCAAAGTTTGAAAGACAGAAGACCCCGAGGTCAATAAGATGAAATAATGTCACCAATCCACTTCGAGAGTGAATGCCGTATTGATATATTGAAAGAAAGGACCCAGATTACCGATGATTGAGGATATGTTAATTGAAGTATACTAAAAGTTCTCTGATAGAGTAGATGAAGGATCTGAACAGTAATTATTTTACCGAATCTGGCAGACATGTTTACATTTCTAGCACTGATGAAAAGTTTTAATATTATAAGTTAGAAAGAAGTGTTGAACAAGCGTTGGCTTCAGCATTGAATTGCACTTTCTTAAAGCACGGAGAGGACTTTCAGTATAGTTGATGGCTGCAGATCTACCATCTACCAAAGCAAATACAAGAAGGGTGTGGAGATATATATCGGCAGATATTATTTAACACATATTTTTTGACGCAAGTAATTCATAGTTATAATGAGTAATCTAATGATCCTTAGATACATACTAATCTTAGATAATTAAACTTCAATCTAATATATCGCATAAACTGAATAGATAATAGGTGATATAGTTAATAATTGAGAACGCATAATTAAGTACACTGATAATCTCACCATAATATAAATATATCGAGCGCATAATGTCATCACATAAAAGTGAATCACACATCTTTCATATCCTGTATCTCTCTCAACATGTCTCCTTAGCCTACACCCTTTGCAAATTAGATGGACTCTCGGCGATGTGCTAGTAGCAGCTCTGTCTCTCTACACGAGCAATACGCAGAATTTTAGTTTTATTGTCATCTCCGGCTCTCGACGTGACCACTCTACTGACACACAAATGAGCTCTTAATAATTACGAACTTCGCGAACCCAATGTTAAAATACCGTAGATTTCCATTTCTGGACGCGTTCGATGATCGCGCGAGCGCGATCTCTGCGTCGGCGCATCCACTGTGATAGTCAACTATCAGGTCACCACACGTTATTTATTATGTTTTAGGATTAGTTCTTCCCTCCTCAGCAAACGCGCATATTTAATAACTCCTTCAAATCAATTTGCATGAATGCCTTTCACCTGTCTTGTCCAGGCCGAATACGAATCATGTACAATAGGACACTTGACCCTCGTAGTCAGTAAGCGGCTGTTTACATTCCTGCATCTGAGGCAGGTAGTGTTGGCAACCCCTGGGTTGTGATCCACAAGACTCTAGTCTGTTAGACACCCAAGAGAGTTATTACCTGGGGTGCAGTTATTACAAAACAACATAGAGATACTCTTCCAGCTAATACAATCGGAGCAGCCGGGTGCCTTAAATACGATACTCTTGAAGTCTAAGATTCTCTGTTGTCTATTTCCAACTTTCTCTTAAACTGCCGACCAGCCAGCTCTCCGCCCGACACGCACTCCTCCAGCACCGCAACCTCTAACAACGCACCGGCCAACACCCACACCGCACCCGTCAATACACACTCGCTATTCACCCCCTCACTATACTACTCCAACATGCCCCCATACCCAACCCAAAACCCAACTATTTCTACTCAGTGTGGACAAAACGCCTACACAAAACACCTATAATCTGCCCACTCCAACCCAGCTCCTATCACACCACCAGCCCCTCCCACAACTCAACACCCACACCCGACCACCATGCACACAAACACCAACCCGCCTCATGCATTCCTCCTACCAGTACTCTCGTTCGCAACACTCAACTCCATCCGCGATCTCATCTAGCTCTTACTCCCCTAGACCACCACACGATCCGGCCCATCCACCCACTTACCTCCTCCAGCCTAGACAGCCACTACATCCAAACACCTCGACAAACCCAACAACTCCACTCACCCAAGCACACTTTATCACCCTACACACACACCCCACAGACCCCACACACCAACGAGCCGAGCAAACACACGAAAACCCCCACACCCACCACACCACTCCCAGCGCGCACCCTATCATACACCTACGACACACCAACTACAACCATCCCACTTGCCACTCAGCCGCAACACCCTACAGCTCACACACCTGAGGACTCCGACCCTAGCTTCCCGACGACATGATTTCGTGAAGCAGCGCTCTTTTAGCTGTACCTCTACGATCCCACATATCCTTTCCATACTCCCCTTCAAACTCGAC
Source organism: Trachelipus rathkii (assembly GCA_015478945.1). Lineage (NCBI taxonomy): Eukaryota > Metazoa > Arthropoda > Malacostraca > Isopoda > Trachelipodidae > Trachelipus > Trachelipus rathkii. The sequence continues at coordinate 2,407 of JABUQX010034171.1, forward strand.
TCCAGTCTCGCCGTTTCATTAGTTGTATGGATCATGGAGCATATGTAGACCATAGAAACCGATAGTTAAGTTCGCTCCAATTCTTTTCTCATATCCACATATAATAGGTACTTACCGACATTTGCAATCGTAACCTATACAGTTTAAGTTCTTTCTCTCAAAATACTCCAATACGACTATGGCAAAATCCAAATATATAAGTGAGATGTAAAGTACGTTCCAAAAACATGAAATCACAATAAAATTTTAATTAATAGATACATGATCCTGTATCAAATATGCATATTTATATGAATAAATAATTAATAAAGAATAAAAAAGTGGTATATCATAGACCATACACTTATTACTACATACATACTATTCATGCAAGAGTAAAAGTTCAGATCACAGTCTTTTTTAAAAACTTTCCTGTAGATGCGTATTTCTCAACTCGTACAATCAATATTGCCGGCATCAGACTCACTCCATAGAATACGATCCAAATATGAGTATATATATAAATATCTAATGGAGCAACTAAATAAATCAATCAGAATGTTAAGAATATGTATATCTTCAAATCAATACATAATTAACTCTTCATACTCTTAATTTCACATCCTAATCACATTACATTTATTTAGTATTGAAAGAGTAGAAATGAATAGTAATAAAATAAGTGAGATTTCTCACTGCAATATATACTAATGGTGAATATCCTCAAGAATATTGAGAAACAATGGCTAAATCGACTAAGTGCCATGCCATATTTTGCGAATTAATGAAAAAATCCAAATAATAATAATAATCAATTGAGAGAGATATATTTAATATATAGATAATAATACAAATAGATAATAATAATAAACTAGATAAGCGATAACATTCATCCATAGAATAAACAGGAGGATAATAAATATTATGCAGAGTCACGTATAAGTAATAAAACTTAAATTTCTTTCATAAATAATAATCACTTATATACCAAGCATGAACATAGAGAGTGTCAATGACAAATAATGGTCTACATAATATATCATGAGTGGACTATCAAACATATTATTTGAATATACATTAACTACACATGAGTTTTAGGACCAAATTAATAGGATGAAATTTGAGAGTCAAAAATAGCAATATATGTATATATATTAATAAAATAAAATGTGAATAATAAATGAGATAAATGAGATAGAATTCGATTAATCAATCAAAGTGTTCTGTACGCTAACCCTCAGAATCCAAATAATAATAAATAGAATAAAACTCAGAGAACTTGACATGCAAACCAGAAAGCTCGCATTAATTAATAATAATTAATAATCCATCAATTTCACATAGAGTCAAGATTTCTAATAATTAATATAATAATCAATATCACCGTAATTAAATGTGAAATTAATTGAAATGAGTGAGCAAAATGTACTCAGATATAATTCAATGTGATCTTAACACAAGGGAATACTCTAATCCTCGTTAATTAACTGAATTCTCTTTTAGTCTAGTGCCCGACCGTACACGATAATTGTATAGTTTGACCGCATAGGTTGGTCTGTATATATAAGACACGACTACTTACTATAGGCTCTATGCGATATCATTCCCCCTCTCATAAGTGTGTTTATCAAGCTGTGTTTCGAAACCATAGAGCTGCCATTATTTTTTTTTTTATTTTCCTACTCTGCGTGATTTCATTTCTAATATCTTGTTCTTTGTCTTGTTCCGTTTTTTTAACTCAGAACATAGATTATCTGATATTCAGATCAGTGACCTTACCTTCTATCACACACAGCTCCTGTATGAGGGGGAAATTTTAGCTTTTGCGCACAAAAATCTGAAAAAGAGCTTCATTTGGTGCCTTCGCTTAGTGAAAGTTAATCTAAAGGTAGATCAGACTTCCCCTGCTCTCATTACCTCAGCTTTGATTTAGGGCCCTCAATGGATCAATTCGAGCTAGCCGACATTCGTGGAATCGTATCCATTCCAAAGCCAGTTGACTGTCACTCCAGCAATAGATTTTACGAACTCTTAATAGACCCTCATAAGCACCGAGAATGAATTTAAGAGTTCGGGTGGAGAGTAAGGCCCCCATGAGTTCCAAACGTGGTATGGTAAGTTCCTTTATGGGAGAAACTTTTACCTTAGCCATAAGTATATTGGGATTAGGTGTAGTGAGCCTTGAATCTAAGTCAGTGTCTAAGTCAGAAACGACATACACTACAGGAGGCGTGGCATCCTTTCCCACGTCCTATAGCAGTCCTAACAGGTTTTCTATTACACCATTAGTATATATGATATATATATATATAGTTTTAGTATTGTTGAATTATTTGATATAGTTTCACTATTTCATTCATATCCATCGCATATATCTTTCATACTATATATATATATATATATATATATTCTATATATAAGTATATAATGATAATAATTATAGTATAATATACATATATATATATATAGCTATATACGTATATATATTTATATATATATATATATAATAATAATACATGTACTATATATGTTTATCATCACTAAGAAACTAGAAATTAGATTATTTAAAAGAAATGAGGTACAAAATATTTTTATATATATATATAATATATATATATAATAAATATATATACATCATATATATATCCCTAATAATAATATATAGTATATGTATATATATATTATAGTAACCCTAATTATAGCTATAATAATATATATATAATTATATATAATATATATGAGTAGTATATATAGATATATATATATATATATATATATTATATAATATATCATATATATAATATATATCATATATATATATAGTATATGATAATATATTAATATATATGAATATATTACATAGTATTAACCAATAATATATACAACCTCCTGTGGAGAACCATTCCAAAAATTTAACAACTCTTGCTGAAAGAATGCTTCTTATATCAAGATGGCATTGCTTTCTTCTTTATTTTCTTGTTTATGCCCCCTGGTCTCCCGTCCGTGCTCAGCTATGCAAGAATTATTATTGGTCTCTGTATTATTCAATAGATGTAAATACTTTTATTTAGACTTGTATCACTATCCTCTCTGTGAGAAATCGCCTTTCTACAGAATACATTCCTAGTACTCCTTCAGCCTCTCCTCATAGCTCTTTACCCTCAAACCATAAAATCATCCTTGTTGCTCTACGTTTGCACTCTTTTTAGCATATCTAAGCTCTTTAACATAAATAAGGGGCCCAACTTGTGCACAATACTCTATTAGTATTGGCCTAACATAAGCTATTATACAGTTATACCTTATCACTTCCTTTGCTCTTGTAGGAACAACATGCGATTTATTAGTCGCCCAGTATTTATTGTAGCTTTATTATTTTGCTTCCAAACACTGATAAGCTACTTCAAATTTACTGCTTATAATTCACCGCTAAACTTTCTTGGTCACCAGATCCTCAAAGCCAACCCGCATTCAATAATCGCAGTTAAAACCTTTTATTTGGAAAAACCTAGTGAAGAACCTGATACATTTTATTGAATAAAAAATTCAATTTCCACAATTCTGCCCACCCAAGAGTTTATCAAGATCATTTTGATATACATCCTTCACATCACTTCTTTATGATCGTAGCACACTTTTTGGTATTCATCTGCAACATAGAAACTTGCATTTAGGTCCATGGTCTAAATCATTTATATACATGAGGAACAATAGTAACCCCAGCTCTTGAACCCTGTGGGACACCCAGCTTTTCACTATTTCCCATGATCGACTAATTAATTGCCATTTAGTTGTACACCATGTTTTTTTATTCTACAACTACTCTTTAATCCAACCAGCTGTACGCACTTCCACCTTATACCCAATTTAAAGGTACTTCTTCATTCAGCCTGTATGTGGGGAACCTTATTTCCAAAGTATTACTGCAGCTATATATCTATATTATATACTATTTAATATATATAGTATATCATATATAATATATTCATATAGTATATTATATATCTACTATAATATATTATATATATTATATAGTATATATATATATATAGCTATATTATATAATAATATATAATATATATATAGTAGAGAGAGAGAGAGGACGACGTAATTAACCGAGTTAGAGAAGAGAGAGAGGAGAGAGAGAAGTGGCCGACGAGTAAGTTTTTTCTTTTAAAATTAAGAATAATTAGAAAAACGAAGAAATAGAAACTAAAAAAAAACCAGCAAAAAAATCAAAAATATCCATTATATTTCAAAGAATAAATGAATAATAATACTTAATAATAATAATATAGAATAACTAATAAATAATTAATAATAATATTAATAAGTAAAGTATAATTAATTAAAATAATACATAATAATAATAATACATAATTAGGAGCTAATTTCAAAGTAGTTTCCCATAAAATACATATTTTTCAAAATATTTTATTTTTTGTGCCATTTTTTTTAATTGTTAAGCTTTTTTCATAATATTTCGTACTTTACAAAGTATACATTACAGCTAAAGTAAGGAACTTTTAATTGAATTTTTTGTAAAAAAGTTAACATCACCATCAGAATATTTTGCTTTATTTAAATCCGCCGGTTAATTTATGAGTTTCATTATTAACTCTTATATTTTCTGAGAGTGCCGAATTTGAGAACGAAATTTATAAATACTTATGCTTTATGAGAAAACAAATTCGGTTCAAATAGAGGCTTCAGCGACAAATTTATAAATGAGTTAGTGGCATGTTATATCACCAAAACATTTTTTGGCGCCAATTTGATTGGCTGTAGAGATGAGTCTAACATCTATATTAATTAATTTACTGATAATTGTGCTCGCAATTGATCCGGCAAATTTACAGATTACCCTGGCGATGACATATGAACTACGAAGGGTAAAAAAACATTTATTTCCCTTTTCTACATTCCACTCTGTATTGTATTGCCATACATATATATATATAGTATATGATCCGGATACTATAATATATATATAATATATATATAATACTATATATATTTATAATATATAATATATAATATATATTCATATATATAGTACTAATTATATATAAATATATATATATATAATAGTTATATAATTATATAATATAGTATATATATATATATATGTTTTGCACCCTGAGATGATTTATTTTATTATTCTTTTTTTCATTCACTACTGTTGGAGCATTTTCAGAGATTTAAACTTCTTATACACTTTGGTACTTTTATTAGATATAATTATGTTTAAATGTTAAAAAACTTATAAACTACAATTAAAATTGGCACTATATAAGTAGGCTGCGGTAGCTAATTTTAAAACCCATTGAACGCTTGTTTTAATAGCTTTCGTCGTTTTTCACGACCTTTTCAATTAATGCGTTCATAGTGACTAAACTGTGTTTTAGGAATAATTTTCTAAATACAATGAATTATCTTTTGGACGACGACACAGTCCAACACTTCTAGCAACCAAAGATTGGCAACCTGTGTTGCTATTTTATTTGAAATTTTTTTATTTTGTTTTTACATAAAAAAGGAATTGTAGTTAAGCATTCACAATCGAGTAACTGTGTGCATATAGATTTACATTCATAACTAACAAACATACACGTACATACATGAACACATAGACATATAAAAACGTACACATGCACATACATATAAACATACACACGTTCACACACTCATGCACACGTATGCATATGTACATAAATACATACATACAAATAAAAACATGAATGAAATGCTTGGAGAGCGTTCATGTGCACACGCTTCTGTAAAGTAAATATTCAAATATACGTTCACTCAAACACAACAAAATTTCCACACACACAGGAACAGAGACCAGGGTTTCTTAATTATGAAAATTAGAATGTATTGAACGCAGTATCTTCCGAACCCATGAAAAAGTTAGTAAAGAGAAAGTTAGTTTGGGATTTTTGTACCTCGTTATATTTTTGGATAAGTTCGTTGGAATGAGTATAATTAAGCTGTTTAGAAAGTAGCGATTTTATTCACCAGGATGAATTAAATTTTGCAGTGGAATTATGCAAAAAGAGAATCTATAAGTTTGTCGAGGGTGGGCTTGGAAGGTTTTATGCATGGAGTCATGTTGTTTTATGGTATCTTTGTGATTTAGTGAGCGCGATGGGGATGTGGAAGAGGAGTTTCTATTATCGTCGATTAAGTCCGTTTATGTTGTTTTAGCTCCGGTCGAAGTCATGTTTGTCCTATGTAAGCTGTTCAGTCGTAACAGATATGGTGTATATGCGATTGATAGGTAGGTGAGGTGGGGTGGAGTTTGCTTGAGTGAGATCGGCGTTAGAAGCGGTCGAGGAATGATATGTTATAGTATATGTGTTTTATGTTGTGAAAAGAGATTGTGGTTGGGTATGGCTAGATATGATTTTTTGGATGGTGTTGTACGTTTGGTGGAGTTAGGATTGTAAATGTTTTTGGCTTTGTGATCGGAGTTTATAATATGGGTGGGGTATTGTAGTTTTTGAAGGTGTTGCGGTATGAAGTTTGTTTTCCAATTGGTGATTGTTGAGGAGAGCAAACGAAGCTCTACGTAGCAGTGATGTAAGTTGGCTGTTATTATTGGTTGTTTGGAATGGTGAGAAACAAATGATATATAGAGAAGTTGGCGGTGGGTTTTCCGTATATTGAAAAGTTAAGGTATAGAGAGAATTTTGCCAGGAGATGAAGGTGTCAAGATAGGGAAGTGTAGAAATTACCAAGAAAAGTCTAAGTGATATTTTATGGAAGCAGGTGTAAATTATTTAGTGCTGGAGATTTGGTTGGGTGGGTTTCATTTCGAGGGAAAGGACTATAAAATTCAGTCCAACGATTCTTGAACCAGGAACTCTGTTGACTGTAAGAGCCGGGTGTGAAGATTTAAGTTGTGCTCTGGAAGTTCCATAATTAAATGTTGCTGAGAGTAGCGTCTTGAAAAGGGGGGAACCCGATACTCAGACCTTGTTTTTGTTTAAAATATTTTGCCATGAAATTGAAAATAGCTGTGTTTAAGAGTGAGAGTTATGAGTTCTTTTAGAGGGGGAAGGGATAAGTGAGAGTGATATTATGTGTTGTGATATAGGTCTGTAGCATGTTAAGTGTTGTATCGACGGGAACGGAGGTAAAGAGAGAGCAAACTTCAAAACTATAAAATTGTAGGTGGCATTGACTGAGGTGTTTGCACTTTGTGTATTGAATGTGCTGTCTAATAACAATCCCAACTTAATTGTCAACAAAAGAACTAAAATCTATTATGTAAAGAACGACCGACATTTGCCATTACAACTTTAAAATCACACGAATGAATAATACAGCACCAATTTACGGAATCCCCAGAACTCAACAAAGCAAAAATAATTCCTTATGTACGCCCCCATCATCTCCAACGTAAACTCCCCACAATACAAACTGTAAATGTTGGCTCGCCACTCAACTCAAACCCTTAATAAACAACATTTCTCCCACACACCTTAAAAAAAACAGTGTCGAAAAGCAAAGAGACACCTCCGAAGGCATAATGGCGTCTTAACAAAGATGCTACAATATTATTCCTGAATGGTGGGGCCTACGTTTGAGCAAGTGATTTTGTAGATTGGTACTTGTGTTCCCGTAAGTACGTGCAAATTGTTTGAAGCCTTCGGTTTGTCCCTGTGGAACTGTCTGTTGTTTGGTTGGTAATTGTTGCAGGGTACTTCTTTAGATGATTCCCTGGTCTCCTTAGCTCCTTTCTATTCTGAAGAAAATTTTTGTTTTAGATGCTTCCAAACAAGGAGAGGGCTTGAACTACCCATCTCCACGAGAAAAGTCTAGACAGTCCAATTATTCTTTGGCTTGCCTCAGGGTTACTTGTCCTTTATTCAGGGAGATTTTCTGAGCTAGGAGGAACCTAGAATGAGTTGAGCAACTTTTACAATCACCAACCATCTCTTTATTCTTAATTCTTTACAATAGCCAGAACAAAATCTGCTTTAAATTTTTACAGCTCCTCATAATTATATTTAGGAGGAGTCAGTCCACATAACTTCAAAATTAGCGTTGCAATGACCTTGGCTTTGTTACCAAAGTCATTTTTAAGCTGCTTCAGAACAATCTGGTAGTTCTCTTCGACCTGTGAGTAGCCGGAAACAAGTTTCAAAGCTTTACCCCTTAAGCAATCGAAAAGGAGTTCCAATTTAATACTGTCTTATAACCGTGACCTTCTGATATGGACTCAAATGCCTCCATAAAGGGTTGGAATCCAAGTGAAGATTTACCATAAAATAGTGGTAGCTTTTTAGCAGGAGGCCTAAAAAGATCTGAGTTATGATGGTTCCTAGAGCAACAAGTACTACTCGTTGAGGAAGAACTAGATGAACCCCTATTACATTTCTTCCTAGGGGTGAGATATTCAGCATCACGATTTATTTGTTATGTCTTTCGAAAATACAATGATATCATCTACTATGACTCTATCATGTACTATAGTACTACTACTCTTACCTAGTACTATAACCTGGTGGCTACGCTTATTTGATAATACTATATAGTCATATACATCGACATACTAGTGTAGATATATATCGACTAGTATCTATGCCTTTCAGCTGGTACTATATACCATGAGACGTTAATAGATATAGAAAAGTATTAATACCATTCATTACTAGCATACTAGCTACTGATTAACATAAGAGATCGCGATATACATTATCTAACATAACATCACAGTTTAGCGCGAGGCCTATCCTCTCTCTGTCGCCAATCGGAATCCAAGCTAAGCTTTCTTGGCCATTGGATGTCGCGCTTTTGTACGTGCCGCATTTCTGTCACAACGGACCGAAGGTAGACCTATTGATATCCTTCTATGAGAGATTGATGAATCTTCTTGTTCAGAGAAGATCAACGACTGTCTTTCAATCTATAAAGCGACGGCATTAATTGAACGTTTCCACCGTCAGCTTAAAGCTTCTCTCTAGCTCAGCCAATCCGGAAAATTGGACCTGTATGCTGCTCGTAGCCGTTTGTAAGCTATGCAGATTCGCTCTCGCAGTTAAAGCAGAGATCTGCTGCAGCTGTTCGCATCTGCTGCAATTAGTTGTATGTTTTTCCTCTCGTCTTCCTGGAGACTTGCTTTCTCTTCATGTCTTCTCCTCCTCTACAGCCGACCGCGCTGCTTTAATCTTGACCCCTTGAGGCGCTTGTGCTCCGTCGTGAGACAACTCTTCTGCGTGGCCCACAAAGGTGCAGTTCGTATATCCCTAGGACCTTTCCTCTGCACTCAGTGCTATCGTTCGACATGACTCGCGGCACTAGGCACCTGCTCTCCAACGCTAAGTACGATGGATCCTTTTTCCTGTGATCTTAGGAGGAGAAATTCTTTTTACGATCGCAGCGTGTCCCAGCACTGCACAGGAAGTTTCGTTAAAATCGACCGTCTTAAGCGCTGCCTTTCTTCGAGGCCGAATCCCTCGTTCTTTCTCGAGCACCGACGCTTTACCTTTTGTTTCAATTTCTCCTGTCTTCAGTACTCGTTCTTTTGTAACGTTCTCTATCTCCCTCTGCATTCTCTTCCCTCCTCCTGGCCTCCTCCTCCTCGCTCCTCTCTCGCCCTTTTCCTGATCCCTCTTTCCTTACCCTCCTTCTCTCACCAGCCAACAGCACAATACGACCGCTCAGACTCCACCCGCAGCGGTCATATCGTCATCCTTGGCCTCTCCCTCCATCTCACGGCTCAGGATTCTTCAATCCAGCTGCCACCTCGGCTACTCTTACGGACACAACGCAGATTGCCGACTCGCCCGATCACTCCGCTCACATCTGGGAATCCGTCCAGACTTCAATCTCCAACCGCTTACTAGAATCGAGCAGGGGTAGCACATTCGATGGCCGGCGCGCTATTTGAAGTTTCGGGGCCGTTCTAGCACTGGCAGGGCGAGTATCTGTGGTAAATTGAGGTCAGGTCATCTACCCAACAGTAGCCGCAAATGCAATAGCGGCTTGATTAACGCGAACTCTTTTTCCTCAACCATGACAAAATTTAAAAATTATGAATACGACTGTCGTGCTGTCCTCATTTCTTTGAATCTATCTGACATGCTCTAGCATCATTATCTTGCCGCCATTTGTCGCCTTCAGTCGACGCGTTAAATATTACTGTCCATCAAGAATTATGGATTTTACCATTTCTCCTCAAGGGAGTTGGTATGCGAGATTTATAGCATATGATATCTCGTATTGCCCGAGGTACTGGGGTCCGTGTTATTTTACTTCTAAAATGCAAATTCAACTGTAATCAAGTCTTTAACTCGACCTTTGGTTTGACCACTAACTCCAAAACAAACCACCACCGCTAAGTATATACTATATATATTATAATTTTATTATCTTTCATGCTTTGATTCTTTGATGATTAGATTCAGAATAATTTTCTATCATTTTGCAACATTAATACCATATTGACTTTGACGAATCACGATATATATATAATATTATTAAATATTAGTATATGATATATATGATATATATATGATATAATATGCATTATTTAATTATATAGTACATGTCTCTTTAATTAAACTAATAATTGAGTCTTCCATCATGTTATAAAGAATGTTGGTATTTATATCTTGTAATTATGTATATTTATAATATATAAATGTATATATTATGTTAACTAATTGTAATATGTTAATTAATATATTGAAATATATATATGTAATATTATTATGTAATTAATTAATATATATGTATATATCTATATTAATTATTATTATAATATTATAATATATATTAATATAGAGTATTTATACTATGATTTTAAGAGGAAATAAATATATATATATTAATATATTATATATAGTAATACTTATGTATAACATATGTAATGTATAGTGTATACTGTTGATACTCGTATAAGTGATATAACATTGACCTCCCACATTAACAGTATTATAGGGAAACCTAATCTTTTATTCTTAACAGATATCCTTGGTATATTTTTTCATGTAATATTTTAGTAAATATTGTATATGTATTAATATTAGTATAATATAGATATAATAATAATATATACTAAAATATAGAGATACTTATTTATGTATTATATATAATCTTAAACTTATAAAATATATATTTATATATTATAAAAAATAACATCGTATGTGATTAATAATTAATAAACGCTTTAACGAAACTATGAATATTCATGGTTAATGTATATATATAATTATAAATTAATTAACATTGTATTAATTATCTTTAAGACACTACAAATTATAATTATATATATATTGTAAGAATTAATAATTTATATAACCTGCTATATATATTGTGTTGTATGTATGTATGTTGTAGCTATTAATAAAGTAGCAACGAGTTACGCGGAGTTAGGAATATTTCCGTAGTTTTGAAAAAAAGACAAAGAAAATTGAATAGAAGTAATTACTAATATATTAGTATATAATAATAGTAATAAATTAAATATAATATAAGGTATTATTATCAGATGATATATATTTATATATATATAGAGATATAGTATATATTAATTGAAATTATAATTATATAAGAGATGATGATAATAATAAATATACACACACTATAATTATATAATATAGTGTAATGTAAATAAATGATGATGAAGTTTATAGTATAATATAATTGATATTAACTTTCGATTTATATAAAAATAATAAGTTGTGTGTGAGGTAAAAGAACTGTTTAATTCAAATAGCCAATAAATTTTATCTTTAAAGTATAAAAATTAATAATTATATACTATAAATATAATTGTTATATTTTAATAGTAACAGTATTAATATATGGATATAGATATACAAGATTATAAACATGTATAATATGAGTAAAATATAGTATAAGAATATTATGTTATTAGTTTATATATTTATATTATATATATTTATCATATATTAATAAACTTGAGTCTATATATATATATAAAATAGTGTAAAAAAAACTAAGACAAAAGAATTTTTAAGACGTCTCTCAACGCCGACAGGAGCTCTGAAAATTAGTGAGATATAATACAATACATAATATAAAATTATAATAAGTAATAACGAATGAATATAAAATAATCATTAAATAAATAATAATAGATATGATAATGTAATAAATAATATAAAAATAATATAATAAGATATATAAAAAAATAATTTATAATAATTATAAGATCAATATGATAATAAATTAATAATTAATAATTCATTCAAATATATTAATACATATAATAATATAATATAATGAATAAAGTAAATTACAAAATAAAAATATATTAATAATAAGATATAATAAGAATATAATATACAGAAAAATTTTTATATCATGTTATCAAAATCCTCCTTTTACATCTGAGTTTATTATAATCTTATCCTGTATTCGTTAATACTCGATTTACAATGAAAATAATAACAAAATTAACCAATTAATTTTAAAGGTAATATATTAATGACATGAATGCTCTTCGTTTTTAAAAGATTTGGCGTGAGAAGAAATGTAAGCAAATGTCTTTTAAAAGAGAGATAAAAAATTTAATCATAGAGCACTAATGATAATAATAAATGTGCTGAAAACTTTGTTAATAAATTAAGTTTACATTATCCTTACCACCGACACTTTCATACGCCCATCTTCACTGCTTCAACATAACAATATCCCACGGCCCTCACCTCCCTTCTTCCAGTTCCCTACCAACGAACCATCACCACATCCCGACTCACACTATCCGCATATCACTCCCCTTCAATACAACCTTCTATGTAATCTTAGATATCAGACTTGAAACCTCTAGAATATCTGATTGAAAACTATAGACTTTTTCACAAATCAACAACACAGAATCAGAGCTAGGATATAACGTTCAATAGTCGATCTTACAAGTTAAGAGCATTAGGATTAAGAACAAGATTGATCAATATACAGGTCGATAGACAGCAGAGGCTGGAAGTGGAGCTAGTTTCAATAGGAGAATAGTCGTTCAACTTTTTAAATAGAGAAAAGCTTCAACAATACCATACTTTAATACCTCAATACCATGTATGGAAGGCTTGCTGTCGAATGTCCAAAAAGAGGAGGTCTTCATTATTGATATACACGAAGGGGTTAGAATATCAGTGCCCTGCAAAATAATTCAACTCACGAACGGACAAAAAGGAGAAATAACAACCAAGAGGCAATTCAATAAGGAGTTTAAAATCTGACTTAGGATTCCTACTCAAGGGAATGATAAAAGATATGATAAAATGGGCAGCTGATGAAAACTACAAGCATAAGAGAAAATATGGAACAACACTCTGATCCAAAGTCTAGTATTGAAAGGAGATTTAAGTTAGAACTGTTTCTCCAAAAGTCTTCGAGACAGACTTTGGACCAAGAACAATTGTAGATTATTTAACTTATGATCTCTATCTTTTATAAGAAAAATCTCTGAAAATCTGCGAAATTATTGGATTCAACATGGTACATATTCATATCAACATAAAGATGATGGTGCTAAAAAAGGATGGTGCCGTTGGAGAAAGAGTAACAACGCCAAAATTGTACTTTAGCATTGTTTACAAATATCGATGAACGAACAAGGAAAATATTTGAATGAAATTTGCAATGCCATTCGAAAATCATTGGTGTTTTGTATTGTTTTGTATACAAATTGATGTCATCTAAGGCGAGTGAGCTGACATGTGGATTCGATGAATGGAAACATATTCATGAATTGCTTTCAACTAATGGAAACTTACATCTTAATGCAATGCAATTGCAACACTATGAGCTCGGAAATCACGTGCTGTTCTCAAATCGACACTTCTCTGAGGAAGCATTATGAAAGTGAAATTAAACACTGGAAATAAGTTTTTCAGAGAATGATTTGTGTTATACAAGTTTTTTTTGCATTAGTCGTCTTGCATTTCGTATCAAGTATGAACGGATAATTTCACTGACTTACTCACTGGAATACTTGAACTACTGAGTGATTATGATACATATCTTGCTGAACATGTACGTAAGTATGATATTAAGAGATGTGGATGCAGGTCTTATCTCTCTTCATTATTTGTAAACAATTGATTGACCTCAAGAGTCTAAAAGTATTGTCTGTGATTTCTGATTATAATAAACCGTCAAATTCTTTTCCATTAATGTACTTTTGTATACGCCGGACGTTCTGCAAGTGGTCCAGCTAACAATGATTGCTTGATATAACCTACTACAATCTTGCCTGATTTATAAAGTTCATGCCAATGTTATCTGATACTATATCAGAAATCTTCTATATTATACTTTATTTTTTTTAAAGAAAATGCCACAAACATTCTAAATTGTCATTTTGTTAGCAGGAAGGTATTAATCGTTATGTGACTTAAACAGCGCATTTTCTTAATTTAGTTGGAAAAAGTGATGCATAGGTTAACTCTTTTAGCCAAAGCGATGCTAGTTACCCTACTGTTGTTAAGTATGGGTACTTTGTTAATGTTGAGTTGTTTATTCATGAGCGTAACGATTCTTTGTGGCAAGGCATTGTACATTACATATTCTTTAGTTCTGGTAATGCTAGCGTTAGCTATATTCGTTGGTTTAGTCAATAGTAGCAAGAACTTAATTTTTGTACTATGTTTTGTGTTGTTGTTGTTTGTTGTTTGTTGTTGTTATTGTCTAAGAGAATATATACTCTTTTTGAACTGATATGGTTCGTTCTTCGTGCGCTATATCATTGTTTACTTTCTTCTGATTGGTTGAAAGAAGAATCTCATTACCTTTTATAGGATTGTTTATACACTAATTTTCTTCAGTAGGATAATTTTCGCGTGCTTATACGATGACATCTCCCCGCCGCTCTACGCTTGTTGTTGATATCTTAACGAGGAGTTTCGTTATTTTCAACGATGTGTCTCATTTATATTTAATCGTAATCCGAGATGGGCGGCGCTAACATGTGCTGGTATTCCAGCCAGGATCAAATAGATAGACCTTATTCAGTTTGTGTTGATGGATTCTCCAAGAATTATCTGACATCGCGCCGCATGGGTAGAGGGCTAAGTGTGTGTTATCCGATAGGAATCGACGCGTAGTGAAATATCTAATCGGAACGACAAGCGTTAAGTGGTTGCTGATAGAGATAGACGTTGTGGTCTGCGTCGTGTGACGATGGATTGAGAACCCTATGCTGTGGCCGGTCTACAATGGAAGCGCCGTATCGGGATTGTGTGACGCTGTCGATGGCGGTACGTGTATGAGGTTTCAGCAGTTCCGAGACATCTGAAAATACTTGACAGTCATGTGCTTGAAAGAACTAGAAGGAATAGCGAATTAACCATCGCACCTTAGACGGATGTTGACATACTGTGAGGACTTTAATAGCATATATGCACATGGTGTTAAGATCTATGAGTATGTTACAGCGCGAAACATGTGGTTGTCCCCGTTAATGCAAGTATAACCAGGAGTGCTGTTAATAATATCAGCGTTGGATAGAGTTTAGCTTGTCTCTGTGATATGAGAGAATGGATGCTGGCCTGAATCGACATACGCCAAAAAATGGTTTAGTGTTTGCTGAAGGCATTTATACTTTCATCCTTTCAAAGGGTGTGGTCGAATCTTTAGAGAGTATATAGAACGTGCCCAAGTTATGTTGAATCCTAATATCCCCTGATTGTATGAATTAATATATTTAAAATAACAACTTATATGTTTGAATGATTTATATGTTTTAATGCATTTATATAACGCTCTTTTCAATTGAAAATTACTATGTGTAGTAAAAAATGGAAAAACTGTTTTACTTCCCTCCGTGATGTTCCGCGTTTATTGATTAAGTTCGTGTTATATGAATCTGCTTATCTGTGGTTGTTTGTTGTGTTAAGTATGTTATGGTTCAGTAGTTAAAACTTTACTGAGGGGTAAAAACTTTACTCGTTTTGTTTGTGCTTTACACCGTAGGTAATTTATCGATGGTTAGGGTAAGGTTATAGCAATGAATTTTTTGGTAAATATTGACTATGTTAATGTAAATTATATTGTCATGTTGGTGATAATTTTGATAAGTGTGAATCGGACTTATGTTTGTTAATGCCTTAGTTAGTTAATTTTACTGATTGATATAAGTTGGACCTTTGTTAATGTTAGCAATTTAATTAACTTTTTAAGATGTGTCAGGTTTTCGTTGTATATTATATTGCTGTAGTTTGCTGGTAATAGGCTATGTTGGCCTTTATTGATGTGACAAACCTTTGTTACTGGTTGCATACTTTAGCTGCTCTGTATGATAATTCACCAAGGTAATGGTAAATTTTTGTTAAATATTACCGTGTTATGGTAAAATCTAACAATTGTTATGTTAAAAAACATGCTTGAAAGGTGTGAATAATTTTAACGTTTTTTTGTATGAATTGGTAGTTACTTTTAACTGGTGTTAAGTATGAGAATTGGTTAATGTTAACGTGTTTTATTCTTGTTTTAAGTGTGTCAAAGTATGTCGTTGTGGTTATATTCTTAGTTCAGGTGATGCTGATGTTAGCTTATTAATTGGAAGACTTTGTTACGTCAAACATACTATTGGATTGATCTTTGGTATAAAGAACTTGAATTTATGTTATGTTTATACCAATAGTGATATTCGAAATGTGACTTGAAACAATATATCAAGTAGATCAATAGATCAAATAGATCAAGGGTGTGGTGGGGAGGGATCGGTTGGTTTGATTTTACTGATTTGGTTTAAGGGTATGTAAAACGTTACAAATTTTAGTAAAAATTTATGACTTAAATTAATAGATCAATAGATCACTAGATCACAACTGGAGAGGAGGGTGGTTGGATGGTGGGTTCTTGATTTGCTGATTTACTGATTTACTGCTTTGGGTGTGTAAAACATAGACAATTTTTGTAAAAATTTGACTTGATCAATAGCTCAATAGATCAATAATTCAGTAGATCAATAGATCACGAAGGGCCGGGAGGGTGGTTGGTTTACTGAGGTTTAACTTGATTTACTGGCTTAGGGTATGTTGTAAAAACGTAAATTTGTAGTTGATAAACAGTAAGATAAGGAATAATGAAATTTTATTTTATTTATTTTTTTTTCTTTTTCCATTTTTTTTCTTTGATGGTTCTGAAACCATTATTTTTCGAAATCTACAGCTCGATAACCTATATAAGACACCAACATTGTTGTTATAAGAATGTTTATTAACCAGGCACCGCACCGGCTCCAGCACCGGTGTGGGATCAACTCTGAATCCTTCTCAATCTCCCCCTTCTCATTCTTCTTCTTCCTCCTTTCTTCCTTAACCTTCCTTTCTTCTCTGCTTCTTCTCTGTTTTGGCTTCCATGCATTTCTTCTTTCCTTTTTTCATGCGGGACCCCCTCCGGGGGAGGTTCCTTGATTTCCAAATCCGAATCCGGAACTCCAACCTCCGACTCGACTCCTCTACCCTTGTCCTCAGTTTCAATCATCACTACGAATCGATTTTAATTTTTAGAGGGGGCAGCGTCTTTTTTACGGGGGGACGCAGAGGGACTTAATGCTGTCTCTCGACTAGATTAGTTATGCATATACCTCACATCCCAAAAATTAGCCCAAATACCGCGTTAAGCCCTAACATGGTTGTTCAGGCGAATTGACCTTTTGGCGCTAAGGGGGCAGCAACCCCCCTCTAGGGGGTGACCTACGGTCCAACGAAACGCTCGCCTAGTGATTCAACCTGTTCGATTGGGTGTCTGTAAGCCTAATTTTCAGCAGTCGGGAAAGACAAGCGGCAAAAGGGCGTAGCGTTATATTTCACCTTGGCTCTCGGGGGGAGGTACCCCCTATATACATCCTAGCGACTTGAAATTTCGCTTGTGATCGTTTAACACATACACTAGAACATAACCGAAGTTTCAGACGCGATGAGCTACTACTGCCTTCCTATCGAAATCGGAAGCTGCACTCTCAGATGGCTTATCACTACTGTAGCGGTTTCGAAAGATGAAATTTTAATTGTGACCACCAAAGAAACGAAATTTAGAAAAATAATAATATAGCCTATCGACATTAGTCGGATTCAGAGAAGTGGTCGGAGACGGAAAAGAAGTCGTTGCACAAGCCGAAGTCGGAGCCTGATCTGGAAACAAACATATAATACGACATATGTGGTGTCAATTTATATGTTTACGAATACGTAGAGCTCTATTTTGTTGGTTTCAGAAATCTAAGGGTGATTGAACACCCCAAAACGAGATATATTAAATAACTCCAAAAACAAATTTGGCAAGCTCTGATAGCCCATAGGCAAGTCTGAACGCTTGCGTTCTGGTGGAGCGTAGCAATGTTGCTTGTATTTATTAATCGAGAATGTATATTAAATTGTCAGTACAAAAATGTTTCAACTGAAGAATAATAATGTAAGGAACTTCTTAAGGCCGAGCCACTGATAATACTCCCCCTTCAATTATAACTTCATTCTTAATTCATGCTTTTATCAACTCAGTGAGTAGCATCGGACACAAAATCATTATAAAGGCTCTTCTTCAGGAGGACTGTAGAAGAGAAGATTTTAGGAGGTTGGATGGAAGATGTTAATTCACCGCCAAGGGCTAAACAAAAACTGGGAGTGAATAAGGATTAAGAGCACACACACTAACAACTCACGCAACACAGGATAGAGCAAGATCAACCATCTTAATTGCTAAATTTTAGTCATAAGTAGTCCTATTATGTTCTAATGTACAAAACGGTTGTGAAGTATAAAGGGGAGGAGGGGTTAAACGAAAATGGTGCAGCGGAGCTGGTGAGATATATAAGGTATATTTGGCGATATCTTGGAAGTAGCTTCGATCTTTAGTTGTGGACTCTTACTGCATTATTGGAGAAACGTTTTCGGAAAGCGGAATGGACTATATGACTATAATCTATTTTACACCTTGATAATTGTTGTGAAAGTTGGAAAATTATACCGAATGTGCATAGCTACCTTTTTTCATTTTTCCTTGTATTATTGGGTGTGCAAGTTATTATGTTCTTCTGTACAAAAAGAGTAAATTAAACATGATATAGGTATAGGGTATATTATTAGGTATATAGTATATTATTATATAATATATATAGTATTATATATTAGGTATATTTATTTATATATTATATAGTATTTAGTATTAATATATATTATATATATTTTATTAGTATATATATAGTATTTTATAATATATATATATATATATTATATATATATATTAATATTATAGTATAATATATATAGTTATATATATAGTATATATAATATATATATATATATATATATATATGATATATATATATAATATATAATATATATAATACTAATATTATTATAATATATTATAATAATATATATATATATAGTATATATATATTATATATCTATACTAGTAATAAATATTTATACAGTATATATATAATATTTAGTGATTCACCGGACATCGACTGCTGGTAAGGTCGGATATCCGGCAATTTTCACAATTATCCGGCTCTGGACGGGCGACCGTCTTGGTGTCTTCCGGTGTCTTGTGTAACTTTAATTAATATAACAAATATTTTAATAATATAATTTCAAATTTTATTACTGACACGAAAGTAGTAGCAAAACAATAAAGATAAATTTGCATATAAAACATTTATTTTCTGGAAAAATAAAGGGTTTAAAAAGTAATTAAATTTATATTCTTTGGGACTAAAACAAGGGCAAGAAACTTGAAGATAATTGTTTTTTATTGTTATATAACATTAAATAAATTGTTAGAAATAAGATGAAAACTTTGAAAATAATAATAATATATAGGTATATATTTATTATATATAATATATATCTATATATGCTATATTATATATATATTATACTATATATATTTATATATATTATATATAGTATTATATATTATATATACAGGTAATCATAAACTCAGCGGAGCAGACGCCCTTTTCAAGGAGGGGTGAAAAGGCAGAATTAATAAGCAGAAACGATGATGGGACAATCCACCCTATGTCCAAGCCTAACGCAAATCTTTGAGGTGTGGCCGCAGACGGAGGACTTAAAGAGAGGGAGGTTAAATAACAGCATGAAAAACAGATGAAAGACAGAGAGTTTTCACGAGAAGAGAGTGGCTGAAGGAAAGGAGTCACCAATACCAATCAAACCGGGAGTCTCTCTAATATTCACAACACAATCCATGACACCCTTATGCAATGGATTAGCAGTGCAATGGTGGCATGAATGCGAGACGGTCATCGTCCTCGCCGTGCGATCTGTCGTTGTAATAGCAAGTAAAAGAGATTAGTTCCTAAGGTCATGCAGAGATGGTGGGCTTCCAAGAAAAGTTTGAAAGCAGGGACAGTTTATTAACTCTTTGTAGGCTTTAGCCTGAACCGTATCATATAGGAAGGCGCGGAACGAAGCCCCGAAGAATGTGGGACCAGTAAATACCTCCACACATGGGCCGGGTTAATCTAACCTTATATAATTGGAGTTACTGTTTGGAAGAAAAATATTCTCGTAACCTGAAGAAAACTTCCAGCTTTTTTGAGGCCACCTAATCAACCATTTCGATTTTGTTTATGTTCAGACCAAGAATTTTTATGTTGTTCACAGGAAAGATAGGAAATTTGGGAGGTATTTTGGAGAGGAAGATGTGAAGAAGTTGAGTTTCAAAGAGTTGAACTTCGCAAGGTTGAGGTGTCCCCACCCCGGGAAATATCAATCAGATCGGCAAGAATGGAATAGAAAAGCTGAAGTTGAGAAGCAATTCTAGAAGCAAAAGAGGGAGCAGATTTGAAATGAGTGGAATGATGAAGAGTTGAGCCATCGTCGTAAGAATAGAGTTAGATGAGCAGCTGAGAAGATCGTTAATGAAAAGTAAGAATAAAGTTGGAATTAAAACAATCTTGCGTAACACCACAATTAACAGGAAATGAAGAAGAGGTCTCTCCATCAACAAGTGCCGATATTGGTCGATCTGAGAGAAATATTCATAAGTGAGCAAAGAGGAGGGAAACCCAAATAAATGGAGCTTAGAGAGTGTGACGCATGCCATACTCCGTCAATAGGCTTTCTATATGAACCTAAGCGCTACCATGCACTACTCCCATAGTCTTAAGGCAGAGGACATATATTAGTGAGCTAAGAATGAATGTCAACAGTGTGACTTCGAATACCAAATCAACCGGTGATCAGAAAGGAAGGGAGGGAATTGAAATTCCAGAAAATCCAAGATTACGAGATATGAGAAGAGTTTCAAAGATTTGAACACGAATATAAGTGATCGCTCTAGAACGATAGTTGTTAGAAAGTCAGAGCGTTATGCCACTCTTTGGGAGTCGGTTGACATTTGCATGTTTCCATGCTGCTGAGGGAAAGTGTTAGAATTAACGATATTTAGGAAGGAAGTCGTACGGGGAGGAATACGTCGCCGGCCATATCTCTTTCTGACGTTCATGAGATTCTCAGAATCTCACGCACTTGATCATGGCGAAATGACATTTCGGAGCCACTGGGAAACCTGCGGGAGAAGGGAGTTTATAGGCCTCTGCCAGAATATGTTTTTGGAAATGCAAATGGATTAAAAAAGGAGGCACAGAAGATTCGCTTTTTCAGAAGTAATATTGCTTAATCGAATTGCGTCAAGAACGATTAAAGAGGAGGAAGATGATTTACAGAAGATATTAGAGGATGTTTTTGGCAAGGAAGTCCCAAGGGAGGTCAGTGCAACTCGCTTTTGGTGAAGCACGCATAGCTCTACGTCGAATAATATCCTTGTACGATCTTCCGATTGAACGAAAATTAGCAACGAGTGATAGGAGAAGTGAGAGTTTTTTCCATTTTCCGATAGTTGGTTTCTATGCCTGATGAGCAATCTACGAGAACAGGGTGCCTATTTGAACCACGATTTTGAGTGAGAGAAAAAGATTTTACTGGATATTTAAAATGATACCTGCCCATTCCCTGTAGTGTTCACTGGCGCTAACTTTTTCAAGCAGTCAGAGAAGGCGTCGCTCCGAGTCGATAACTAAGATTCATAGCGAATATGGAGTTATCAAAGAAGCTACCGCTATTCCCCCGCTCGAATTAGCCCCGATTAATGTGCCAGAAAAGATATCAATGGCATGGTGGAAATGCTAGAGATGAGTTTAAAATTAAGGAGCTACAAGAAATGTGGTCAGAATTACGGCAAGCAGGGATAATGTTGTGTATTTGTAGCTGAGAGGGAAAGTGGTTAACATACGGGTCAAAAATGTGTTCAGATGTTAGGGATGCGGTTTTGGTATGTGTGTAAGTTGTTAATTAACTGTTCCAGATCATTTAGAATACTGAATGTTTTGGCCTCCTTCCCACCTGTATCTGTATGAGAGGAGCCCAACTACTCAGTGTGGTGTACGTTGAATACCATAAATATATGACCTCAGCTTTTGGATGAGAAGTATTAACAGTGCTTGTGAAAAGTAGTAAGATATTTTAAAAAGTGCTGGACAAATCTGTTTTTTAATTTTAGAAGCGCAGTAGCAGAACTACAAGAATATGGATAGTAGAAAAAGAAGAGGAAAGACTTTGTCACATAATGTTATTCCAAGCTAGGAGACTCTTCAGGGTTTCGT
>JABUQX010034171.1:27500-57047 GCA_015478945.1 Trachelipus rathkii
TATATTATATATAAATAATTTTTAATTCAAACTTCAAAGAGTAAACATCCGCATCCTCATCCTCTATAAGATCCGAGATCGCATTCCGCATCCGCAAACAGTCCAATTTTGGATGTCTTGTCCATCACTAATATATATACTATATATATATATATTATATATATGATATAATTATATATTATATAATATATAATATATATATATATATATAATATATATATATATTATATATATATATATATATGATATATATAATATATATTATATACTATATAGTTATAAGCTAAAAGGACCAAAACTAACTAGCAATTTTTATTACAAAAGCTATTGCCGACTAGTTTTCGGTGATCAAGTCTTCTACCCATTCTCAAGCTAAAAGTAGAATGAATAAATAATAAACTTACAATTTGAAATATAAAAAAAAATTATGATAAGTATATTAAATATAATATACATTTCAGAAAAGCATTGTCAAATGGCGAAATTTTCAAAAATATATTATATATAATATATAGTATATATTAGTATATATATATTATATATATATATATATTATATATAATATATTAAATATATATATATTATATTATATAATATATATATATATAAGTATATATATAGGGGTTCCAGCACGGCCGGGGTCCACGGGGGTCGCTTTGGAGAAACTAGCATACTCTCGCTTTTTAATCAGAAGAAAATAAATGAACTAAGTTTGAAGTTTGACAGGGGTACCTATTGGGGGGTTGGGGTAATGAAAGAAAACGGGGGTTGGAGGATAGCAGGGGTACTCTGAAGTTGATACTATTATAGATATATATATTACAATAGACTGTATGTATTATTAATAATAATTAATATAATATATTATTATTATTATATTTACTAGTTATATATATATATGATTATATATAAAGAATTATATCATATATATATATTATATAGGTGTGAGTATACTTAGTATATATTGGTGTATTGTATTTATGTTAGTTATGTTATTTTGCGTGCGTATATATTATATATTGTTATATGTGTATATTGTACTTATATATTTGTTATTTAGATTATTTTGTGTTGTTTATATATTTAATATGTAGTCCATAATCCATATGATGTAGTTTGATATATATAGTATTGGGGTGATAGGTATATATTATTATATTATATATTTAACGTATCTTTATTTCTTATAAGTATCGCTAATTGTTACGTATCCTTGAGTAGTGACTTAGTTTATGTACTATTTATGTTTGTTACTAATTGCTTTTGTTTGTGCATGTTATAATTTATAATAATTACCATATAGTAATGATAAGATACATCATAATACAATCAGATAATTTGAGATAATGAGATAATATCAATATCATATAAATTTTATATACACATCAAGTGCATTTCATAATTAATATTATTATTATATTGTCGATGAACTGTACTCTCATTGGTCAATGTGTCTTATATTATATTGTATTTATTATATTTATAGAGTTACATGTAATATTATTATTATCATATATATTAATATTAATAATAATTATATTTTTATTAATTATACGATTATCACTAGACTAAATTAAATTGAAAATAAAATTAAAATTTAAAATAAAGAAGTGAAAATGAAAAATTAAACATTAAAATTAAATTAAAATTTAAGATAATTAGTAGAAGAAATTAAGATTGTGAAATTTAAAATTATATAATTAAATGATATATTGGGAAGAAAACTATTAACGCGACTTGAATAAAACTAATACCTGTAAATTATTATATTGCGTACATTATGTAATTATAATTAATAATTCATATTTTTATAATAATTATTGAAGTTGATATTATTATAATTATTAATTTATAAGCAGTATTAATTATAATTATAATTAGTGACACTTATGAAATGTATAATCGTATTATTATGTTATCTATTATATATTTATTATTATTATTATATTATTATTTATTATTAGTTATTATTATTATTATTATTATTTATTATTATTATTATTATTATTATAATTTTAAAATTGTATAGATTATTAGTTATTAGACCATCAACCAATATTCTTATAATTATTATTTATTATTAATTATTAATTTATTATTGTTATTAAAGATTATTAATATTAGGGAATTAACATTTATTCGAGCCCTTATTATTATTGAATTAATTATTATTTATCTCATTATTATTATTATCATTATTATTATTTTATTATCTTATTTATTCTTCACTTATTATTATTTATTGATTGATGTACCTAGTGTGTCTTATTATTTTTATTCATTTGTATTATTTTTATTATTCTCTTGATTAATTTTATTATTTTTATTATTTGTATTATTTTTATTTATTTTATTATTTTTATTATTTATATTTTTTATTATTTTATTATTGTTTATTATTTTTATTATTTTTAATATTTTTATATTATTATTTGGTTATTATTTTTTTATTATTTTTATTATTTTATTTAATTTTTATTATATTTGTTATTTTTATTATTTTTTATTATTTTTATTATTTTTATTATTTTTACTTGTTCTGTAACTTTCTTTTAATTATTTTTATTAATTTTTATTTATTTTATTAATTTTTATTATTTTTATTATTTTTATATTTTTTTTATTATTGTTATTATTTTATTTATTTTTTATATTATTTATTATTTTTTATTATTTTTATTAGTTTAATTATTTTTATTCTTTTTACGATTTTTATTATTAACATCCTTCTATCATTTTGTATTATTATTTTATTCTTTTATTATTTTTATGGATTTTTAAGTATTTTTATATTAATTTAATTATTTTTTTATTGTTTTTATTATTTTTATTAAATTTATATTCATTTTTATTATTTTATTAATTTTTTATTTTATTTTTATTATTTTATTATTTTTATTATTTTTAATTATTTTATTGTTTTGTTATTTTATTATTTTATTATTTTTTTATTATTTTAATTATTATTATTTTTGTTTATTATTTTTTATTTTATTTGTTAAGTGATTTTTTATTCGTTTTTATTCTATTTTTTATTAATTTTTATTATCTTTATTATTTTATTATTTTTATTATTTTATTAATTTTTATTATTATTTATTATTTTTATTATTTTTAAATATTTTTATTATTTTTTATTATTTTTTATTATTCTTTAATTATTTTTTATTAAATTTTTATTTTTTTATATTTTTATTATTTTTTTTTTTTTTTTATTATTTTTTATAAGTTTATTATTTGTATTAAATTTTTAATATTTTATTATTTTATTATTTTATTATTTTTTATTATTTTTAATTTATTTGTTTATTTTTATTGTTTTTATTATTTGTTGTATTAGTTTATATTTTTACTATTTTGTAATTATTTTTATTATTATTATTATTTGTATTATTATTCTTCCTTTTATTATTTTTCATAATATTTCAATTATTATTTATAGTCTTTTTATTATTTTTTAGTATTTTTATTATTTTTTATATTTTTCTATTACTTTTATTATTTTTATTATTTTTTATTAATTATTTATTATTTTTATTATTTTTTTATTGATTTTAATTTTTTTGATTATTTTATTATTTTTATTATTTTTATTATTTTTTATTATTTTTATTATTTTTATATTTTATTATTTTTATTATTTTTATTATTTTTATATATTTTTATTTATTTTTATTATTTTTATTATTTTTATTATTTTTATTATTTTATTATTTTTATTATTATTTAGTTATTTTTATTATTTTTGTATTAATTTTTATTATTATTATTATTTTTATTATTTTTATATTATTTACATTTAGATTATTAATTATAATTATAAATTATACATTATAATTATAATATTATAATTATAATTATTATTATATATATTATAATTATAACTTATTATTATTAAATGTGCTTAATTATATCTTATAATTATATTATAATTTATATTTAATTATTAATTATATTATGTTAATGAATGATATCATATATATATTATATATTAATAAATAAATATAGTTCTCTCGCCGTTGGTTTACTCTTAAGTGACCACGTTTTTTCACTCTAGCAAAACGTTATTATTTTTTGGCTTATAATATTACATCTTTCGTGACTTAATAATATATGTTCTGACTATTTTGTCACTTTTCCTTTTGATAATGATGTTGTCTTTCGGTCTTCATAAAATGCAATCATAGATGCAGTGAGATTTCGAGACATTCAAATAATTCATGCTGTTGAGTAAATTTAATTTATAGTTTTCTGGATTTTAATCGCAAACGAGACATGAGTTTCAGCACCAAATGTATTAATGATATTAAATTTTTAATGATTCATGTAATTTATTATCATTATTTGTTATTATTATATTATGCTATTAATGATCTATTAATTTTTATACCATAAAGTTCTGATTCAGTTCTATTTTATTAAATTCCAGTATGGGAAAAATTATAATAATATAAGTTCATTATTAATTATGCTTATTATTATGGCAACGGACTTTCTATTACAGTAGTCATTATTATTATTGAATGTATGTTTAATTACTTGGATGAATCTTTATGTTTAATTAATAAAGTTATTAATTAATAACTTTTTAGATCGAGCAGTTAAATTATATGTGAAATACAGTAAAAATATAAAAAATATTATTTATTTTGTAATGTTTATATTTTGAATTTTGAATTAACTTTTACATTTAAATTATAATTTTAATTTTAATTTTTTTAGTAAAAAATGTTTTATTTATAAATATATTGCTATTATCTATTATTATTTATTTATTATTATTATTATTATATTATGTATTATTATTTATTATATTTATTATTATTATTATTATTATCTTTATTTTCCAAATTAGACTATATAAATTCTCCTTAATAGTTTTATCAACAAATACTTGTACAAACTTAAACAACTCCCATACAAAATGACTATTCCATAAGATTGACTTTATAAACTAATTCAATAAGAGACATGATGTTGAATGCCAGAGATAACATGTTGAATGCCACTGACAACAGTATAAAATTGTCTATTAAAAAAGCTTTGTGTCTATATGCTGCTTCTTAATATGGGCTCTATTATATTCTTCTACATTTGATATTACTCTTCTGTAAAAAGTTTGAGTAATATTTCCGCTTGTTGTCAAATCTGCAGTTTCAATTTGCAAAAATGAATTCATTTCTCGAGATAACTTTAAATATTTCTTTAGAATGGTTTCTCTTTTTTTTATACGAGATTTTTTACTTAATTTGATGAGTTTTATGTGAACCTTATCGTTTCTGGGTAATGTTTCATTATGATTGTCGAAATGTATGAGCTCATATAGATAATTGGAATCTGATGTTCTAAATAAATTGTACGGTGTATACGTGTTATGTTCAGGAAGCTATATATATTGAATAATATTATATATATAGGGTTTTAAATAAGTCTTATAATATATATATCTTTATTCTATCGTTATACTATATAATATATATATATGATAGCTATATATATATAATATATAATATATACTATAATACTATAGTATATATTATATACTTTATAGTATTACTATATAATATATGCGTGGTTATTTTAGAATAGAGTCTTTATTAGACGCCACAACTTATTTATGGCACACATACAAAGTCGTGTCATAATTTATAGAGTCAGTTGTACACCTTTTTGAGACAACATGTGTTGTTTTTGATTTTGTTTGTTGTTGTTGATGTTGTGGACTCGCGTCACATCACATCACACACACGAACCATGCAGAGTACAGCAATGAACGTCAAGCAATGTTTGCTAAGTTCTGTTGTTTGTTTGCTTGATGAGCGTGCGCATGTATCTACTATATTATATATAGTACATATATATATATCTAGGATATATATACTATTATAAGTAGTATATATATATATATATATATTTATTAGTATTTAATATACTATATATTATATTATAGTATAATATAATAATATATGTAATATGATTTATATATAATTTATATATCATATATATTATATATATTATATACTATAGTATATTTATTTTAATATTATATATATCATTATTATTCTTCACACCTTGGGTATCCTTAAATTATATTTTGTCTTTAAATTAATAGTTAGTTATTCAGCTTATAAACATAATATCACTCGGATATAAATGTTTCAAAGTAAGATTCGGAAATCAGGACCCTATCGAATGAAGTGTCAAGCATTTGTACCATATGGTACCAATTATGGATGACGATTGGCTTACCTGACCACCCTATAATTTAAATCAAGTTGTATAAATCGCTAATACAGGTCACTTTTTTTTTATAGGCATCGCTTTCCTCGGATTTGGTTGCCTTGATGTAACACTAAATTATATTAAATTCCATTTCTTTTTCCCTCCTTGAAGATTCCTATCTAAATATAATATAAATATATATAGTATATATATACCATATATTATGATATATATATATTTACTTTATATTATAAATATTATATAACTATATAATTATTATATACTATATATTATTATATATATATATATATACTATATTAATTATTATATATTATATAATATATATATATATATATATATATATAATATTAGGTATAATATTATATATATCGTTCGTTCTAATTATTATATATATATATATATAGTGATATAGTATATATATACTATATATTACTAAGTAATTATATATATATATATCTATACTAATTATATATATAGTAAATATATTGTATATGTATGATTTCGTTCGTTCTCTCAATTATTTTATATATATTAGTATAGTATATAGTATATCTATATTTAGATATATATTTATATTATATATATATATATATATATTATATATTATTATTATAATATATATATATTATCATAGTTATATATATATATATAATATAATATAATAATATAATATATATTATATGATATACATATATATATATTATATATATATATATATATATATATATATATGATATATATATATAATATTTATATATATAATATATAATATATATATATATATCATATATAGGTTATATAGTATATATATATATATTATATATACTATTGCGTTGTTCTTACATTATTCTATATAAACTAATTCTATATATATATAATAGTATACTATTATATATATACTATATATATATATATTATATATTATATTATATATTTATATATATATATATATATATATATATATAGTAAATATTCGTTCGTTATTTTTATTTATATAGTATAATATATATATATTAATATTATGCTATATATATATACTAAGTGTATTTATATATATATATATATTATATATTTATAAGTATATATTTTAGGTATCCACTACTATATATATATATATAATATAGTATATATATATATATACTATATTATGCTTGTAGCTTTGAAATACATTGTCAGACAGCTTAAAACACTTGGAGCAGCATATACTGTTTTGTGCATCCAGCCCGCAGCTCGTTGCGGTTTCTTGCCGCTACCCTGATTCCAGGTGGGGGGCTGAGTCCTTTAATTTGGATAGTGGTACTGAGCTATGTGGAAAATAAATAAAGCCGACTATGCGTCGCTAAGGATCAGAGTCGGAGCTAACTCATGCCTGCGTATCAACTGGGTGCGAGTTCCGGTACCTTGGAACCTGGTTTTGTAACCGAATCTTTGAATGTATCTGTTTACAAACGAATAATAGCGTCGAGTCTGCTTCTTTAGCTATATTTTTATGTGAGTAGACGCCTCCTTAGGGGGTCTCCGGTATGAGAAAAAAGACGAAATACAAGGGAGAAATCGAATGAACAAGTAATAAACAAGGAGATGTATTTATGTATTATTAAGTTTATTATTTATTATTATTTTATGTTTATTGACTTATTTATTATTATTATTATTAGCATTTTAAGTATAATAAATACTTAATCATTTCTATTATTATTAATTTATTATTATTATTATTGAACTTTCCTAATTTTTATTTTTTATTTTTTAAGGTGGCATGTTTCATTTGAAGTTTATCGAAACATCGATTATTGTTCAAAAAAATCTATTTTTTCATGCTCCGTCTTCACCCCATGATTTCCCATTATCTATATATATATAATTATATATATAATATTATTAATTCTTACTTTTATATATTTGAATGGTCCTGGTTTTAATTATACTACTTATATGGTTGCCATATGTTAAGATAACTATTATAGGTACGATATTATACATATTATTATATCTATTATTTTTTTCATAAGGAACTTGAATTTTTAACTGATCGGGCTCTCTCTCTCAGTCTCGTTCGCTCGATCTCTCTCGTCCCCCGGAGTTGGATTACAAGATCTCCGACTGGACCTACGTCTCTCTCTCCTCTCTCTCTGCGTCACCTCTGTCTCTATACTCTCTTACTCCCTCTCCTCTCTCACTCTCTGCTCTCTCTCTCTCTTCTCTAAAATATATATTAATATCATATAATATATACTATAATATATACAGATAGTATCATATTTTATATTATGTATATATATAGTTATACATAATATAATAATTATATATACAGTATTATATAGTATATTATATCTAGTAGATACTTATATTATTATATATCTATTAGCCTGTAATTATTATATATCACTGACGCAATATCATATATACTTTGATTTCTAGGTATTATTTAGTTATATATTTATTTGAGCGTACGATCTAAGTATCGCTAGTCTATAATCCTAATTCATGTTATATTAATATATATTAATTATATACCATACTAGGTAATTCGGCTTCGTCGATGTGTTAGTTTTCGTCTTGTTCCTGTTGTGTGTGCTTTGGTTTGGTGGTCTGGAGGGCGCCCAGTCGTTTTTCTCCGTTCGTGCGGATCACTGGTTATAATTGCCTATTGTACCTGTTGGGTACGGGCCTCTGCTTGCTTCGGCTGCTGGTTTCTCGTACTTTGTCGTGCTTTCGGTTCTTGTTCTGATTTTTTACTCTGGACTAGGGCCGTGTGATCGCTGGCCGTATCCCTCGTCTCCGACTTTGTTTTTCCTCTTCTTTCTTTCGTTTCTGTTTGCTTGGGCTGTTTCGGCTTTCATGCCCGTCGTTAGGCGGGCTGCTCTCTGGCACTTTTGTTGTTCGTCCTCCCCGTTTCCCCTTTTCTGGTCGGTTGCTGGTGCTGTGACAGTGCGTTTCAAAGCCCACCTCCCTCATGGTCAGCCTGGAGCTGTTCTCTCGCCTTCTGATTCGGCTCGCACTCTCTCCGGTGCGTGTCTTGTTGTGGGTTTTCGCGGTTCGTTGGTGTCTTGGTTCTTGAAGTGCCTTGCGCTTCTAGGTACTTCCTTATGCTTGTGCTGTCATCTCGCTTTCCTTGACGTTGCTGCGGGGGCGAACGTGCTTTTCTTTGCGCAAAGCTCCCGGAATGTTTGTGTTCTGGTGTGGGCTTCACGTGATTTCCGTTTCTCCTTGCGCGTCGGAAGTGGACTTCGTACGGCCACATTTAAGCGCGTCCGGTGGGTCTGTTCATCGCCAGTACAACTCTCCGAACATTCTATCTTTTACATGTCTATGCGTTCCTTCGTCATCTAACGTCCCGCCGTCTCTTAGGCCGGCAAGTTGTCTCGCTCTTCAAGCCTTGCTTGATTCATTGTGCAACTGCTGAACTTAAGTAACTTACTCATCCCTCCCAACTGGTGAGGGGATCCGAATTGTTCTGGCACTTGATCTTGGGGGGCCTTGTGCCTTCTTCATGTGATTCGTAGGATTCAATGATAATATTGCCTGTGTGATCGTATGCGGGATTGGGATATTATATCCTTATCGCTTACCGTCTCCTAGTCATATATGAAGTATGCGCCAATTTTTGGTAATTATAGGCCCGGATTGATCCGGCTTGTCACCCTCTTGCTACGTGTTTTATTTGGTTTTGCAAATGTTTATAGTTACCACGTAGAGCCTCCTAGGATCAAGATTACTCAAAGACGTTGAAAGGAAACACAGACAAAGTAATTGACGTGGGAGTAATGCGGACATCCTCTTACCTAATAGTGATTTTACGTCCTTAGAGTTTTACACCTGTAAGACGATCGATGGAGGTTGACCTGCTAGATGTAGATTAGGTGAGCCTCACTTAAATGTTTAGTGGGCACGGGTTTCAATGTCCTTTCGGTGAATTATAAATATAACGAACAACGATGAAAGTACGTCCAACTCTTTTGAATTCCAAAGACTTCACAGTTAGTGATTAATAGTCTATATTGAGGGATGATATCGCAATGTTTTGGTCTGCTAAACAAATCTTCTTGGAAAGGGCGGTGCTTGGAACTTCAAGAAATATTCATCAATGAGTGTCGGAATCTGTCGGTGCCATAAAGTTCTATTGACAGTAATGGCCATGTCGTGGTCCTATTATTTTAGATGCTTTATAGAAGAACTGCCTGTAGGAACTTGCCTCATGAATAAATAATCGATGGAAAAAGCCGATAGTGTTGTTGACACGTGAAGTAAGAGAAGATCCCAGTCGTAACGACTGCCCGGTGTTGCCTAGCCTGGATCTATAGTATCGGCGCAGATTCGCTCTTCGTTTAGTATAACTATCATCCCTTAAGGTACTTTGGTGACGCTAGGTATGCTGTAATACAATTATATGTACTATGATAATGAGGTCTGTCTAAATTTGATACATTACGCGGCATATGTTCATCTGGACATATATTGCAAGTGGATAAAGACAAGAGTTTACTAGATATTTATCTTTACTGGCGTCAGTATAAAATCTCACTGAGATTAATAAACATGACTGTTATTGGTTGATATTGTACAAATAATCAGTTCGGAAAGATCAGACTAATACAATATTGTAATACGAGGTATCATTCTCATATGAGGTATGCTTCTAATTCTATAACACAAAAAAAAACTAAAAAAAAAAAATAACCTTAGAAAATATTTTACTTCAACAAAAAAATTCCAGTGAATATACGTATAAAATTGATAAAGCTCTATGATTGATGAACTTCAGTTCAGTAGAGGACAGAGAAAAGAATTTTAAGTTTATCTGATTTATAACATAAGTTCATCAGGAGTTTTGGTTGTTTGTGAAGCTGTGGGAGGTGCTGTGGTCCAATCTCCTCATAATTCGATGATGACAGTTGAATCTTTGCTTCCGTGAGGTACACTCGTGGTTCGTAAATCATCGGCATATTCCTCTTGGAAAACATTTTGGGTCATGGAACCTTCTAGGTTGTGGTGATACAGAGCCTGCGTTAATTATGTCTGCACTGGACTGTTTTGAAATATATAGGGGGAGATTAAAATAACTTCCTAATGCCACAACTAAACCTCGAAAATTTTCCATACGTTATGGATTGTTTTCTTATTGTTGGACTATGAGCTTATTTACTTTTATAAGATTTGTACCAAGTTATTTCGAATAAAAGTTAGAACAGTCATAATAGATGCTGTTAGGCTTAGAACATGTGTCTACATTGGCGTGTAACTAAGCAGGTAAAGTGTAACTATATTTAGACAGTAATGTACCAGTTTTTGTTAGGACAATCAAGTTGTAAGAAAGACAATTATCGTTTGGTTATACACATTTACAGTTCGCGTATAGTTACTTTAGAGGACTTGTCTTTCGAATAGGTACTTATCGTTACTACAACTTGGACAATACTAAGCTAGCGTATCTCATAGGAATTAAATCGATCACGAACATAGCGATGGGTTATGAATCTGCCTAATGATCAGATATTTATCAGTTAATGTGTGTTGTTCTGGTAGTGTTCTCAAACGCTCTAGATGAAGTCTATAGATATATATATAATATATAATTATATATTATATATAGATTATAAGTTTCAAACATCCAAATTCATATTCACTATGTTTATTGCTAATACTACAAAATAATTTTTTCCTTTATTAGGTACTCTAGATTCTATGATTAACCTAATAGTTTATTTTTTTTTTATTGAACTTTAGAAATTTAAATATTAATTTTTGTTATCCGAAATGTGCATTTAAGAACAAATAAATGCTTATTTTAATTTTTTTTTTGTACAATACATTATCATAATCTATATCTTGAAATTAGCTAAGGCAAAAAAAAAAACAAAAACTTGTGTAAAAAAGGTAAATTTCCTGGGGTTTAGGAGCAAGGCAGTAAATAATTGGTTCTACAGCCTGATTTCAAATGGGCGGAAGCTTTCAAGTTTTGAAAACATAGGAATTATTCAACTGGCAAACGGATGTCTTACACTTTTTGTTGTATATTTTAAATAATCTTTTAATATTTATTCATGTTATTATTTCTTCTCTGATATAGTGGCCAAGTGTTTCCGCAAAACTACGTTACCAGCCACCCCATGGGATGGGATCCAGAAAATCGTAACCGTTTTCTTTCTAGCGTGGAGACTTTGGATAAAACCCGAGCAGACCCCGAGTGTAGGAATCTGCTCTGATATATATATATATTATTATAGTAGATATATAATATTATAATACTATATACTATACCTATGAGTATGTATACTATAGTCACACCCATCTAGTATATCTACTATCTACTAATAGTATATCATATATCACTACCTATAGTATAGTATCATATAATACTTATATAATTATTTATTCCTATGATTAACTACATTATTTTATATTATAACAACCACAATTACAACATATATATAGATATTTATTCATTTGATAAATAATACTTACCCTCCCACCTAATATAGTACTATAGTACTTACCCATTTTATATAGTAGTAGTATATATTATATTATTTACTATACTTAAACCATATATATATTATATATATAGGTTATTTATTATCCGTCTAACCTCTTATTTATATAGGAATATAATAATAATAATATATATTATATTATATATATGAATATATAATATATATATCATACACTATAAGTATATCGACCCTACTCCATATCACTATCTCACACTCACCTCCACCCTACTATACCCATATATTATTATATAGATATATTTATCAACTATATTGCCGTTATTGCTTTAAATATTACTTTTCTATTATTGTTTTAATATTCTCATTATTATTATTATTATTATGTAATATATTATTATTATTATTATATTATTATCTATACTATTATATTTATATGTATTATTATCTTAATACAGATTCTGACCCAACATAAATGCTCTACAGAATGTACTGGTAATATGTTATTCATCTTTTCCTTACATTTTAATTATTATTATATTATTATTTAGTATTATTATTTATGGTTATTTATTATTATTATTATTAAATTCATTTTCATATTATTATTTATCCTTATTATTATTAATGCTGATATGATTACTCTATTTATTATTATTATTATTTATTATTATATTATATAACTAATCATATTATTTGATGTGCGGGCAGAGCCCAAATTTTTATACCAAGCACGCTAAATACTAGCCAAATAAACGAGATAAAGCGCTGAAGACTTTAATGCTCCTCGCCAAATCACTTCGAAGGACATCCCTCATCCAGCTCAAACGGCCAGAGGGAAGATCCAGACGACACGAGGACACACGACTCACCGCCAGAGCACCATGTCAGCTTCCATAATGTAAGTGACATTATGGATCAGGCACTCATATGTAGATGCGTGAGTAATATACCAAAGAGGAACTGAAAAGATAAATAGAGGTCTCGGAAATTGTATAAGAGCTGGAGGAAAATGGAAGCCAACATACAAGGAGGTAACTGCATAGAGGAGACGAGATTGAGATGAGAGAAGCAGAGACGAAAGAGAGAGAGAGAGTAGAGAGGAGGAGAGAGAGAGTATGATGAGAGAAGTAGTAGAGAGACAGAGAGGAGGAAAATTTTCTTGAGGTCTAAAAGCGTGTACTATGTAGAAGTATTAGGTCAAGTATAACATTTCATGAAGCTAGATTATGAGTAGGAGAGAGAGAGACGAGAGAGAGAGAGATGAAGAGAGAGAGAGAGAGAGAGAGCAGCGAGAGAGAGAGAGAAGAGAGAGAGAGAGAGAGAGAGAGAGAGAAGAGAGAGAAGAGGAGAGAGAGAGAGAGAGAGAGAGAAGATGAATGAAATGAGGTTGAGAAGAAAATATTTTTTTCTGGCATTTTTTTGTAGGTTTTCGATTTGCTCTTATAAATAGATACATTGTTTTTGGAAAAATTCTTTAATTTCTTATCATTATATTAATAATAGTATATTAATATATTATATTATATAATTATATATATATATAACCTATATTAGTAATGTATATAATATATATATAAATACATATAATATAATATTAGTA
Organism: Trachelipus rathkii; assembly: GCA_015478945.1. Lineage (NCBI taxonomy): Eukaryota > Metazoa > Arthropoda > Malacostraca > Isopoda > Trachelipodidae > Trachelipus > Trachelipus rathkii. Next base: position 41,796 of record JABUQX010034171.1, read on the forward strand.
TAATACTTTATTTATATATTATATATTATATATATACTATTATATATATATATGATATATGAATATTCATACATATATATATATACATATATATAACTATCTGTTATAATATATAATATATATAGATAATAACGTAGTATATATTATATATATATATATACTATAATATATATATAGTTTATATATATAGTTATATCATATAATGACTGAAATGCCCTTTATAAATATCAGGGCACTCAATATGATTAGCTTTTATATTAAAACAATAAGATAAAATCTGAGTAGGTTATCACAACAAACTACCTGAATCTACATCACACACTTTCAAACATATATATATTATATATATTATACAATTATATATTATAATATAATTATTACTAATATTTATATTATATATAATATATTAATATATATATAATATATATATATACTATATATATAATAGAGTATACTTATTACTACTAACTATACAATATTAAGGTTCTACAACGCTTTCCGCAGGCATAGCAACCGGCCTCTTCCAGTGGATTTGAATGGATAAAAGGAAGCTCCTGCTTTGAAGAAGAATCGTGAAGTATGATACATTTTCTCAGTTGGAATTGGTTAATCATCGACTTTAGCTTTTCTTATCGATTTTTTTTGCAAAAACTTGTGTTTCAATCATTAAATAAATTCTGTGTTGCTTCTAAAATACTTATTCTTCACTCTACCATTTTATATAGTTGTTGCTATTATTTATATGCAGTAATGATTCAATAATTTCCTTTTGTTTATTATCTGAGACTTTAATGGATGAAGTTCCAATAGTTGTCCAAATTAATCCTGTGATTAAGAATCGATCTAAGGATGAGATAAGATAGGCTGAGTTCTGAATTAATCTTGGATATGAGAATCGGTGTCTAAACTGCTCGTATTGTTTCTTCTTTTTAATATCTGGCGACTAGATTTTAAACGAGAACTCAGTTCTTACTCATCATTAGATCCGATTCATAGATCAGCAAGAGCAATATTATGAACCAATATGCCGACACCGGCATTTCATCTAGAAGTCTCCAATATATAACAAAATGAATAATTTTTTGAATCGAATCGACTGCAGTTATCATAATAGCAAGTCAACTATAAAATAAAGGCAGGTGAAAATAGTATCCTAGACTTTCAGCTACATATTTGGAATGAATAGGAGAAAATTGCCATCAATATTGTTTGCAAAAATAATTGATAAGAAGCTCAATATAGAAATCCCAACTCATCCCAACCTGAAAATATGTATACCATAACTGCAGAATCTCTTCTTACAACCGCAGGGAGCTCCTATTTTCGCATTCAAATCCTTATGCCTGAAATGAGGCCGTCTGCTATGGTCGGCGAAAGCTACGTGGCACTGACTTAATATTGTTATTAGTTATCTGATATACAACAGCTCATATACTAGTATATTAAGTAGTAAGTAAGCCGAATGGTGTATAATATATATATAGAATATATATAGAGTATATATATAATATATACTATATATAACTATAATATATGGTATGTCGTAATAAGTTTTGTAGATAACCTCGATTTTATGTATTTTGTTTTAATAATTAAAAAGATATTATTAAGTCTCCATGACTTTGTGAATTTTAACTTCTGGACAAAATATGACGTTGGATTCTAGTAAGCGTGTTTCAAATAATATATATAACTATATATAATATATATTAATATGATATATTCTTATAATATAGCTTTTAGGTAAATATCTATAAGTTATTTTTTCAATACCATACACTATAGCGATATATTATATATATATATATATACTTCATTTTATAGCCTCGGTTCTATCCCATCTTTACTTCCAGGCGAGCCGGGTTACATTCGTCCCATATGTATACGTGACGAGTCGTAATCTAACAGGGATAAGCTTATAAGTTATACATAATAATATCAAATAAGTTATATTTAAATAATTTAAACCTCACACTAGGCTTTTAATCCTTTTATATTTACTATACCCTTAACTTCAACAAACAACAGGGCGAATTTAAATTAGACTACTAATGTCGTATATATACTTATTAAGGTAATATATAAATACGTGTATATATACATAGTATATTTATATATGATATATAGTTATATAATATATCATTTATATAATATATTATAATAGTAAAAATATATTATAAATGTTTTAACTTTATTATAAATATATAATTAATTTATAATTATCTACAGTCATATATATATATAATAATATATATTAATATATACAGTACTTATATATATATATATAGTATATGTAATATTATTTATATATATATAATACTAAATATATATAATTATATATAGTAAATAAAAGTTACATCGAGTTATTATTTATTAAGTTATTATTATATATAATAATATATACTAATATTATCATATTAGTATATACTATACTATATATAAGTTATAATCTTATTTCTCAAAAAATAATTAAAGACAGTATTAGATATATATATATTATATACTATATAATAGCTATATATTATATATCCAAATAAATAGATAATATAAATATATATACTAATATAATATTTATTTAATATCTCACACTATAATAAATATATATAAATATATCTATATATATATAAATATATTATATATTATATATACTATAATACTCAGTATAATAGATATATATATATATATATATATATATAATACTATATCATATTATTATATATTAGATATGGACTTTCTGGGATATTCAAAATGATGTAAAGTACTTCACTTCTCTGTACTAGCTGACTCTGAAAAGAAGGATCAATATTCTTGCCTTTTCCATTCTGCGAACTTATTTATAATCTCTCATAACCAGTTAAGTATGGATGATTTGATAAAACTTATTCTTAAAGTTCTGTATTCTTATGAAAAGTACTAATCCAAATTTGACAAGATATCTGCCCTTGGCTCATCGTGCTTCGGAGAGATTGCTTTCATAACGATTTAGGATAAAGAAAAACCTCCTTTCAACAGACCTGCCCGGTGTGTGCTTGGAATTGTGGGCGATTACAGACTAAAAAGATTCGGAACCGCATCTTGTGAATCATTCTCTACGATTGGTTTTATAAATATAGTTTGAAATGATCTCAGTTTTGCCCGAAATGAATATATAGAAAATTTGATTGTTATATAATCCACGGTTAATCGAATTTTCGTAAATTAGAGGAGAGCGTCAAGATACCATATGTGCCATAACATAAAAATATAAGGCTTCTTCAGGAACTCGGAATTTGAACTTAGAGATTTTGTGCGAATTCCTAACCTGTAAGGGAGCGTGAGTGGCCGATAAAATTTGAGAAATCTTTCCCTCACCTAATGATATCCATCAATCTTATTTAATAAAGTTCCTCGTCATTAATGGCTTGACAATACTGATTCTCTCTCTCTCTCTCTCTCTCTTCTATAGTTTTTATACTTACCTATACTATATATATATAATATATATATATATATATGTAATATATAATAATAGAATATTATTAAGATTATTATATAATATATATATAATATATATATATGTTTCTGTATGATTAAACTAAGGTTTTACATTTATTTTAACTTAAAAAAAAAAAATATAGTTTTTTCCTTATTTTAATTTGTATCACATATATTTATTGCAAACTGGCAACTCTTTTTATGAGAAGTGTTGCATATACGAATTTGGGAGGAATTTCATTTTATGACGTTTTTCCAGTTTTCGAGGGGCGGCTTGTGGAAAAATCTCTCAAAGATAGACCAAATACAGAATAACGGTTTCTTTTACGTTGCCATAACAATGACAACCAGTGTTTTGAAGCATTGATAGATTACGTCATCAACTCTACCGCGAGGCACAAATCGGAAATTCCTGCCATCAATGATCCTATTATTGAAAAATATGTCTCGGAAGCAAAATAACATGTTTTAAATGTAAAATTCCATCGCGTACATTGTGTATCATTTTAAAACATTATTTCTAATAGTAATAAAGTAGTATTTGTTCAAATTATTTTTCTACTTAGTCTGCTTTTTATAACTTGCTTTATTTTTTCTTTTACAGGAGGCCCGGCTCCGATCTGTCTTCCTCTGTAGTACAGACCGCGCCTGAATTATATACTATAATAATATATATATACTTTGTATTTATATATATTTAGGTATTATATTATATATTATGTTTAAGTTAATATAGCATTAGTAATAATTAGTTATATATATCCACGTTATGATAGTAGTTCTATATATACTAATTATATATATATTTATCTAATATACTATAATAGTAATATAAATATATACTACTCGTATCGCAAACATTTCGAGGAACAGCACCACTGCTCATAATGACGATTAACGAGGTTACCAGAAAGGATCCCAGAAACGGCTGTGTCAACTTTTTCATGTAGAATAACGGTAACATCTTCGGGACATTCTCAGTGACAGGCGTTGTAATTTAAGCTAGTGGGGTGATAAAGGTCCTCTTCATCGCTCACTAGATATAAGTATGTGTACACATATGACAAAGCACGTAACTCAACTTATAACAATTGGGGGAAAGGGTTGCTGGCATGGGAATGTTGAGTGCGTAGAGTCACATTTAGTGCTGCGAATTTAAACTCCGCCCATATGAAGATACCATGAAGAGGGATTGCGGAGTCGATTTAACACTTGGAAACAGCCCCGAGACAGAAAGACAATTACACAAACGTCCTCTCGTGCCCGAGAGGTCCACCGGTACCCTGTGAAATCGGTTCGGAAACGGTATGTTGGTGTGGCCGGCAAACCAACCACACGCCCGCGGCGGGTCGATTGCTAACACGGACACTCCATTGACCTTATATGACACCGACAGGTTGAGCTGGGACCAGGGCGATAGCCACATGGGATCGCTCACAGACAAAGGCGTTGAAGAACCTAGTTCTTCGTGGGTTTGAATATAACCCGCTAGGGCGCGGTATAAGAGACAGCCAATAACAAACACACACAGGCCCTTTCAAATCCAGCTTGCATTGGCTAAGGTGAACATCATAGGAAGCGTGTGAGTGATGATATACAATTATGCAGACTCTTTGCGAAGAGTAATTGCGGAGCTTTGCCGTTCGTCAGCACGTTAATGGATGAATCTTGTGAGGTCGGCTTGAACTGAAGACAACTGCATGCCCAGAAAAGTCGAGTCTACTTTATATGCACCTTATTGTCCGATTTATATCTGGCGGATTCCGGATTCTAATCAATCCGTACCCTAATAAAAGTAATGAAAGGTGATAATGAAAGGAGGATTCCTCTCTGATGGAGTTCTAGGGAGCAAGACCAAAATTCTGTTAACGGGTCCGTATACAAGAGTTGTACGTCCAGAGGTGTTCCCTAAGACCTAGTCCGCACGCTAATTGGGTTGTCAGGTTTCTGCAGATAATACGCTGGAACATCAGCGCGTAGCTGTCCGTCGTCATACTACCCCACCTTGATTTTGTCCGGTGGCTTGAGCTTCGTCCTGAATGTTCAATGACAAACCGGACCAGAGCTTACAACGAGCAGAGCCAAGAATGATGTACATCCTCTTTAAATAGCCTTCAACGTACTGAAGTCGTCCCAAAATTCAGGGACATGTGCGCACTTGTCAAATCATAACAGACCTCGGACCTAGAACCCAATTTGGGTACAAATTCGTGTGACAATTCACCTACTAAAGTTGGTTGCGAACAGCTGAAACCAGACCAGAGCCAGAGAACCCTCCAGTGTGAACTGGGCAAGTCGTATTGATGTTATCGACCAATATGGAAGTCCGCAGATTTGATCCCGTTGGAGGACATCTACGGACACAACCACATTCATGAAAGCATAAACCGACCGAGTGACAAGCTCGTTCATCTAATATGCCAGAGGTGGCACAATACGTTATTGAATGAGGACCTATCCGCTGGTGATCATGGGGTCTCTAACACACCATCTTCTCTCATAGGTAATGGTGTCGCGATGGCCCTATGTTATCCTCCGTGCATAATCAAAGATATAAACAGTTCCGTCTCTTAGGTCTTTTCTTTAACCTGTTAATGTCATTATTAACTGAAGTGGTGCGGTTCTTAATCTTGACGAATTAGAGTATATAAATATAGTATAATCGTATATAATAATATATCTACTATATATGTGATAATTATATTTATAATATACTATAGGTTATATTAGTATAGTAATACTATGATTATAGAATGTATATATATTAATCAGTTCTATATTATATTATTGAATTTATTAATACATGCATTACTGATTATATGTCCATTATATATGTAAATAAAGAATATTATACTATATCTATAATTACAATTAACAGTTACAATTACAATTGCCCCAGGGGCAGGAGCCCAAGTGAAATAAATTACGTAATTATAACTATACTAGTATTCATAATTAACTTGTATATATATATAATAATACATATGTGGGTTATTCACTAATTGTACTATGGATAATATTTTAAGCAGTAGAATAACTCTATATATAAATAGCCACATTAATTATTAGCATATATCAATATACGTTATACACCTAAAAAGGATCTACGTAGATAGTATAATACTAATATAGTTAATTAAGTAAGATTTAATTAAGTAATTATTTTGTATATTATATAATTATTATATATATTGTAATTAGTATATTTGAATAACTATATTATATACTAACCTATGCTATAAATATATCTAGCGTTACCCTTTGTTAGTGAGAACTTTCATGTATTTGCTATTTCAATAAGATGATAAAATAATTAAATAAACAAACATAGGATAACAATTTTAAGAATACTATTACATATATAAACCTTGCTTTCCTGATGCTCGAAGCGAATTATTAAAATAAGTTAAACTTAAAATCTCTTAATTATAGTTTATTACTTAATAGTAACACGCTCATACTATTATTTTCTACTTTAAATTTAAAAAAAAATAATGGTATCTATCATATAATATATACGATAATAGTTATTAATATTATTACTCATAATTGATATATACGGTATATATATACAATATATACTAATATATAGTATATAATGGTAATGACTGCTAAAGGTTGTATCACTTTACGTAACCTATAATTATTTACGATCACTATTTAATTTTATATATACTAAATTTAATTTAATAACAATATAATAACTAATATATATAGTTCCAATGTGACCGCACGCGCTCTATTATGCTCCTTAGTGTTGGACGTATAATATTATAATGTAATCTTCATATCACCCACCACACAGTTATATATATGAATACATTTAATATATCTGACCGACAGTAAGATAAGGATCTATGATATAATAGCTGACATATATATTATCTCTATAACATTAATATAGCTATCTATCTATATATATAAATTTACTAATTATGCAAGAATATAATAATAATAATATAAAACTTATAATAATATAGTATATAATAATAATATCTATATAATATATAGTATACTAGACTCTATATTATATATATGGTACTAAATATAACAATAACTGTACTATTATTAGTATATATCTAAGTAATAATTCTGTATACTATCAGTATTATTCATCTATATTGTATATATAACAGAATTAATAATATTCATGCAGTTATAATAAATTATTCAGTTTTTATATACATATTTAGTATATTATATATTATTAGATATCATGACGCTAATCTTGCAGCCATCTGTTATGCATTAATCAGTTTCAACTCGCAGTTCACTGTCAGTTAAAAGTAATCAAGCGTTGAACTAAATATCATATGCGAGTTGAATCTAATCATAATATCTATGAAGCAGCATCGCGATCAGAAGAGATATAACTACTGCGAATGTTATACTATTTAATCGTCTGACCGCTCGACACTATCTAGAGCAAAACTAATAAAGCCAAAAGTACATGAACCGGTTAGATATTTGAATGATACCTTATAAGATATAGATACTGTACATGTAAGTATATATCTATTTATTTATTATGTATTATATCAAGTAGTTAATTGATAAGACTAAGTATAAGGGTCCATCTAAAATACGCCAGTTCACTAAGGCTGAGCACTCGGAGCTTCACTATTAGCCTAAGGTCATTTATATAATTATAAGATCGAGTGGGAATATAAAGTTTAAGTTATTTATTACTAACTATGTGCACATATTAATAACTAATATGAGTGTAGTAGCCTAGGCTCCAGTAGCTGCGTGGTAATATCTATCACAACCGAATAATGAATAATAGTCCTAACGGCAGTTAAAGGTATTGTAATAGTAAAATTTCAGTATATATAGATATTGATATTATTATTCAACTACGAAGTCATGACATGCGAACGTATGCTATAGAAAGTAACATGTAGCTATATACGCTCAGCATACAGCGGAAGTTTAATGCACCTAATAGAATCGAGCTAATCACTCAGATGTAAAATTGTAAATATTAGAACTATATATGATACGTCAACGACGTGAGATATGTACTATTCATAACGCTAGTAAAGAATATATGGGTAAAACGAATAACAAATCAGCGACTTCCTAATAATAACTACCGGAGCTAGTAACATAACAGAGTTACTTAAGTGAGTTAAGAGTTATGTCTAAGCTGAAGATATTTAATTATGAGGGTTATTCTAGTATCTAACCAACTAAATACTGATTGTGATAGAAAATATCCCGTAATATCAAAATGTTGATGATGAAGAGTATATCTTTTAATTTAGCACTGACAATTTAAGATATCAGGCGCTAATCCTATGATCTAATACGGTAGCTTACCCTTAAAGTATCGTAGTGCTGATAATAACAATGCAATATTAAGTAATAAGTAATAACAGTCGACATTATGAATGGCTTACAATAAATAATAGACTGCGGACGGATACACTAAGTACGAATTACCTCATGACGGCATAAAAGTCCTAATGGTACGTTCGCTAGAAGCCATTTTTACAAATGGAGATAGTACTGTTAAAGGGGGAGTCAAACACGTGCGGAGAAGTCTTGCCGTATAGGTAATGCATAAGAGGTGCTTGTAAGAATACATACCAACAGATAAGACATGTCATATCGGCGTTCGAATATCCCCAATTCAGTTTACACTTTACCTTACACTCTTCACTTATTAGGCTACATCAGTATATGTATTACTTAGAGGTAATAGATAATTATAACGAACATTAAATTAATAAAGTAATTATAACTCTGTAACTTACTTAAGATTTCTGAAGAGATTCATTTACCGAGAATATGAGAAGACGCCTACAGTATACATAAATATAAATGCCAATCATTATAGTCTGATATTGAAACGTGTAACCTAACAAGGTAAGCATAGCCTATTAAGAACAACTTCCACCCATATTCGTGACCACAGACAATGCTCGGACCTGTATGACAATCATTGTAACAGCTCCCTAGCTCCTGCTGACAAATCACCATTTCATAATAATAGATAATGGCTCTCTGATACTAGGATAAGAATCTCCCTCTATCGCACCTGACCAACCTGAGTTCTATATATAGAGTACATCATGAAACTTATAAATTCATCAGTGCTTCCACACTGCAAGATCGTCGGAGCCACATCCTGCACTGAACAGAGTGTGGCCCCGCGCGCGAGCACGTTTAGAAGTACATAACTTTATAGAGCTAATATTTAGCAGGTTCATCGCCACTTCACAGGAGTTTAAGACAAAGCGTACACTTATGGCTTCAGAATGAACTATAATAACGAGGGGGACTAATGTTTGAGATCCAGAGCGAACTGTAAACATCGAGCATATACATCAATCCTTGACCATATCACATCACATTACCTAGCTATCTGTGATTCAACACATGTGCTACCATCAAGTATCTATTCTTCTATCGTATCTGCCTTGCCGCACCAGAATTATATATGATATTAGAAATCTCACAGAAGTGAGTAAATCTCGTCCTGCCCTTCGATAGTACTAACTATCTTCATTCATTCGAGGACACAATAATGGGCAATGGCAACCACTTCCTACAGTGTTGTTCCTCCGACTACAGCATAAAATCTCAAGTCTAATGTTGCTAATGATACCATGAAGCTCTCGCAGCCTACACCTATTGTTTCCTGAATTTCTTGCTAAATCTGTCGAACTCGAATATACCCGTAACCTCCTCGTGTACAGCTCCCTTGAATAAGTCCTACTGATCTTCATAAGCCTCAATTGTCCAGGCTATGCGCTCACATAGTTCTCGAGCCTCGCCCACATATCTATTAAGCTCTTATCAGAACTCTGTGAAATGTACGAATGTACACAAGGAAGCGACAAAGCTCGCCGCACCTCCTACGTATATACGCTGCAAGATATAGAGATCGCTGCCTGAGCTATTTATGCGACTGGATGACTAAACTAACGTCCGATAACCAGACTAAATCATCTCACTAACCCTTCGCTATCAACTCGAGTATTCAAATGGACCATTTTGCCTGTTTTTGTCCCTAGCAATCTACAGTTCCATACCAGCCTCTCCAATCTTCTGCAGCGCACTCCTGAAACACTGTGTATACCGCTCTCCTAATTCTCCTATCCGGCCATTTCTCCATCCAAACGAATTTTACAGTAAACACCCAGAGTACTTAAATTTTGCGCACCTCCTTCAAATCCTTTCCCTCTATCACGATGTCCAAGGCACCTCTCTTTCCTTTAGGAGATTCTTCATCACCTCCGGTCTTTTCCTCTTATTTTATTTTATATCCTTCTCTAATGGTCCATATATGATCTCCTCCACCTATCCAAAACGCTCTCCCTGCAGAGTCTTGCTGTCACTTTATATGACATATCCAAGCTACTCTCCCTATGACTATCGCATACTAGCCTACTGCTGTCAACCATACTAATGCTATGCTCTAACTGTATTAGCCACTAGCAGAAATATCCGCCCACTAGTACCTCGGCCTCCTAAACCAATCCCTCTACGGATCACCACACCGGCATCCATGATAATATAGTTAGAGATGCAGAGCAAGACAAAACTTCCTCCTGTCCTACTACTCCCGCTTGTACATGGGAACCATATTTTCCTAAGCCAAAGCGCATTTTCTACGCGCAAGCTCTCACTAGTGATCATAGAGACTACAGTTCGGGAGCTCTTATTAACTTGGGTATCAACCTCATGAAACCGGCAGGGGAAATCCTCCGAAGCGTCTTCCCAGCCACAACTCTCTCGCGGCAGCCTACTAATCTATCTACCGTCGCGTGACTCTAGATCTATAAGCTAAGGCAGCATAGATTGTCCTCCTATCACATTTCCACACTTAACCACAAACTCTTTCTCATCTGGCACCACTTTTTACAATGCCCTAATGGAGAAATACTAAACGTCTTGGTAGAGTGGTTCCTCTTCCCGTTCTAAAACCATATTGGGCCTCATTCAATTTATTTCTACCACACTCGTGTCTAGAGGTCAATCTCCATCTTCACAAAATCCATTTCATATATCTTCAAATCAAGCAAGTGGGGCAGAAGAGATATCCCCTTATAGTTGGAACACTCACACGTGATCTGTCTCCTCTCGTTAATATCACTTGGACATATTATTGTCCTGTACACACTACATTCTCGTGGTACCATCGTACTAATATCCTCTCTCGCCAAAACTCCGTTCTGAATAGATCTTCGCAACAGCCCCTTAGCAATCCACCCACTTCCTTCGCCTCCCTTAACATATTCTTCGAGCAGGTAACTCCTGTGTGCCGTACGGATATCCACTGCTTATCTCCTACACCACATTCTTCATTGACCTGTTTATTTTACGCGGTCTCCCACTTACCTTCGCATTGATCGTCATATCTGTATTCATTATCATTGATGATTTTTCCGAGCAGCCTCGCTCATGTTTTCATCAAGCTGACTATCAATCCTCTGTTGATAACATCTCTGCTCTTTTGCCCCGTACCTGAATTCGATGCCTTAAATAAATTAGGATTGGAGTATAGTTCTCGAAAAAAAGAAACTACGCTTCCATCTCAATCCATTAACCTCCTCTATGGTCTGTCTATGTTCAATCTGTCTCTTCCGTTGTCTTTACAGCTTCAGTGGTCCTGCGACAGTCCTGTTTCCTTACTATCCTGTTGCCATATTTAATAGTTTTTTTTAGTTCCGGTCATTATCTTGATTCTCAGTGTATTCACCTATTCGCACCAAGACTCATTTCGAGCCTCCCTTTTCACTACTTCGGCACTTCCTTAGTCAAGGCGTCGTATAATACATTAAAGAAGTTAGTTGTTCTTCATCCAACTTCAAAAATGATGGTAAGAGTCTTTATCGACTAAAACAAACATGCTTTATCTGCATTTCGCAGACAGTACCCTTCCTCCCTGCGCCCATCTTTTTGATGTCCAATACTTCTCTCGCGCAGTTATCCCATCTTATTCCTAAGATGTTCATCCACTGCCTCCTCCAACCCTCCGAAATCCAACGGTCACCTTCTCGGTTTAGCAATGCTCTTATTTTATTCTGGAGGTGCTTCCAAGTCACTCCTTCCTATCTTTTACCATCTTTGTCCACGCATACACCTCTCTCTCACTAAGGGCCGTTTGTGTACATCGGTCTCCTACTCCAACGAACTATCTTCTACACTAACCCTGTGATCCGGTCCACGGATACAGAGGGGACACTCTTTAAACAATCCGTCATAGACTTGGTTCCACTGTTGTTCACATGCAGAAATTTAAGTGCAGTGGTCATACCCCCCGACTTATCCGTATACTTCCTCTAAACACACTTTCCATCGGTAACCTCATCGTCGCATGTGTGTGATATTCCTCCCTGGCCGATGGGAAACTTTAGTTTCATAATTTGGGGAGAGACCATTTTCCATCGCGAAATTCAAGAGTCAGTCGTTCTCCCTCAGCATTCCTCTCTCCAATAATCCAAAAAGCTCCATCACAGTCCCTCTAACTCATATCTCTCCACTCCCACATGAGCATTAAAGTCACCCATAGAATTTTTTCTCCTCGCATTTTATTTCATCACTAGGTAAATCCTGTAGTTATGTTTACGCGTTAAAAAGCTACTTTTTCTTCTGTGGTCTAAACCCTGGTGCGGGGCCGTAGACTGTCATAAAATTCTCCCGACATCTCCTAAATTCCGAGACCTCCAGACACCTCAGACCGGAGCCACGACACTCTCACTTCTTAATATACGTTCCACACGCTCCACTTCACGCCACCCAAGTTCCGGTGTGTCAGAATTACCTGTGCCACTGCCATATTTTCTTCCTCAATTCTATACCCTTTATAATACACTCTGAACTGAGTTCTTTATCAAGATTACGGATGCCCTGTCCAGTTATAGTGCCGATCATCCACAATTCATCGCCCACAACACGGTCCAATTTGCTTACCCGTTCATTACGCTCCACTACCGCGCTCCTTCTTTTCCTTACCCTCACTATCTTAACTTATATTAAATACGTTTCTCCGATCGTAAGGTTCAAATTGCGAGTTTTGAGCTCGAAGAACTCAGAGTCATATGTACTCGAGTCTTCAGCGCACCTAGTCCAAAAACGCGGAGAAAAATCCGTCTCAGGTTCCGAGCGTTCATACTTGCGCGGATCTTGGACTAACTTAATATATCCACTGTTCCTTCTTAGCGCTAGAGCACTCGGCTAGCTGGGGACCTGCTCGCAGTTTTCCCATGGACGACCGATGTCTAGTATCTTCCAGAAAACTATAGCCGAGGCCCCAATACTCGTAGCGAAATGAGCGATGCTTTTCTTCTTTCAAAACGAGGTCCCCGGAGCACAATTACTGTCGAATCATAAAGCTCTGCAAAGCCTCTCCAAGGGTTAGATGGCCCCATTCGCGGTGTGAGAGTTTGGGAGAAAACTCCTATCGCGCCGGCAAGCAACATAGTATACATATATTGTAAATAATAATTATAGATTAGAATACTACTACGATTAACCCTAGTATAATAAATTATATGATATTATACCCTGATATTACATATAGAATAGTGAGTATGTATTACTATATTAAAGATCATTAATATACCAATTCTGTAATAATTAGTATAAGTATACATCTAGTTTATTCTACACTGACTCTATACTTATATATATACCTATAATATCATAAGTATCAGCGTGGCGCCCTATTCATCTGAGTATATATATTATATAGCTAGTATAATATAATATTATAGCAGTGCCCTTTTAAAAGGAAATTTTGACCTTCGCCGAATTTAATGAAAGTCTTTTTGTACTTCCACATAAATAGGAATTTAATTATTTTTTTAACTTTATTTTTTAAATATGTTTTTAATAAAGAATCTTAGGGGGATAGCAAAATAGGCAAGGAAAAAAAAACTTATGATATGGATAAGCAATCTATTTGATTAGTTAGCTTAGAAATCCAAAATACGGTCTTTAAAAGCGTAGTTATAAGAGTGAGTTATAGATAGTATATATATGTCTTAATATATATAGTATACTATAATATTAAGTAATAATTGTACTGTATTACTACTACGCAGCTTTACATAATGAGCTTATACTAAGAGTTATTAGTATAATTATATATATTACTATAACAATATCAAATATTAAGTATCAAATATAAAGTATAATAAATGGACTATACGTTAAATATATATATAGTATAAAATATAAAGTATACTTAGTCAACTGCATATTAGATATTGTAATTATTATACATAACCGCTTACTTACTATTAATATACTAATATACACTATTAAATACTATGAATATAAACTAATAATTAGGTATATAGATAGTTAATGAAAGTATATACTATAATGATACTATATAGTAATAAGTACTATGAGTAATAAAGTCTATATAAATATATACCATACGTAAATATATGAAGGGTATATATATTATATAACTATAATATTAATATAGTGATATATATATACATAAATATTATATAAATTATTTAATGGAGTCCCTCAGTATAGTTATACATATATACATAACTATCACGAATTATCTACGTTATATCAAGAGTCAGTTGTAGTAAAAAAACCTAATATAATTAACTACTACTATAACATAGTAACAGACAGTCTATACGATTATATAGTAATAATATAATTATTCATATTATGTTAAGGGAAGGTCCTGTCAGATTCAAGCAAATAGCTGGAGGCGCACTAATCGCGAGCTACGCAACGGTGTAAGAGTTGAGCACAACCTGTGTGCAGAGGCGTTGACACAATTTCTGTGTAATC